>CAJVPP010000081.1:0-51169 GCA_910592005.1 Funneliformis mosseae | reverse complement strand
AATGTATCTTGACGCAAGATACGTTTCGTCTTCTGAAAGCATTTGGAGGATTTTCCATTACAAGATGCATGGTCGCTTTCCAACAGTACAACGGCTTGCTGTTCATCTTCCGGATCAACAGTCTACTACTTTCTGGAAAGGAGAAGATCTTCAATGCGTTATAGATTGTACTAACTCACGTAAAATGACCCTGATGGCTTGATTCCAGGCAAACTTAGAAGATGTTGCAGCCCATACATACACTTATGGCGAGTTTCTTGTTCATTATACTTGGAATAAGACTAACCATATATGAAACCCCCGTAAGAATGGGGCATCTGCGATTGGAAGACTTTACATAGTGCAGCCTTCAGAAGGTGAAAGATATTACCTTCGCACCTTACTAACCCACGTTAAAGGTGCAACTAGCTTTGATGACCTAAAGACAGTAAACAGTTGTATTTGTAGTAGCTTCAAAGAAGCTTGCATTCATTTGTCTCTTCTTCAGGATGATGATGAATGGAATGCATGTTTACTTGAAACAAGTACAATACAATCAGGTAAATAATTGCGAAATCTTTTTGCCTCTATTCTTCTTTTCTGCCAGCCGGTGAATCCTGAAGTATTATGGAATGATCACAAATTAGCCTTATGCGAAGATATTTATTATCATAATAATGTATCAATACAAACCCAAACGAAACTATAAGTTATGCAATTGAATGTGAAGCGTTCTATCAATTGGAAGATTGTCTTTTACTCAATGGAAAATCACTAAGAGATTTTCCAAATATGCCGATTCCTCTACCAAGATCTTTGGATATTAATTATGATAGTGAGGATTTGAATCAATTAATCTGGAAAGAAAGATCGTATAATATTGCTCAGCTTAGAGATGACGTCATGCGAAATGTTCTACTATTGAATGATGATTAACGTAATATATACGAAGCTGTTATGCATGCAGTTGCATGTGCAGATGGATGTTTCTTCATAGATGGTCCAGGTGGTACTGGAAAGACTTTTTTGTATAATATCTTGCTGTCAACTGTTAGATCATCTGGTGACATTGCTGTAGCAGTAGCATCATCCAGAATTGCTGCACTTTTGATAACAAGTGGTAGGACTACACATAGCCGATTCAAGATTCTGCTTAAACTCAATGAATCTTTAACGTATAACATTCCACAAAACAGTAAAGAAGCCTGTCTAATTATTTTGGCAAAGCTTTTCATTTGGGACGAGGCCCCAATGATTCATAAATTTGCTTTTGAAGTATTGGATCGGACGTTTTGCGATATTACTCAAGTTGATAAACTTTTTGGAAGTAAAGTCTTTGTATTTGGAGGTGATTTTTGTCAGGTACTTCCTGTAATACTACGTGCGTCACGTGCTGAGGTCGTTTCATCAAGTTTGAGTTGTTCATCTTTATGGAGACACATGAAGGTGATGAAGTTATCAATTAATTTGAGACTTCATCAGTTTAATGATACCAGTGAGAATCAAAGACAGACCAACTTTGCTAACTTTCTTTTGCAGATTGGTAATGGTAAATATCCTGTTATTCCAGATACAGAGGATGTGATTGAACTCCCTTCTGCTATGATAATCCCTGATAGTGAATTATCTGATCTTATTGATTTTGTTTATCCAAATTTAATTGAAAATTCAGCAAATATGGATTATATGGTTGGCAGGGCTATTTTGACTCCAAAAAATGATGATGTTGAACGTATCTCAATCCTAATAATGAATCAATATCCAGGTGAATTTCATACATATACTAGCGCGGACTTTATAGATTTAACAGATGATAGCAATACAGACCAACCTCAACTATATGCCTCAGAATTTTTAAGATCATTGAAAATTCCTGGTCTTCCTCCTGGTGATTTGAGATTGAAAGTGGGAGTTCCGATCATACTCCTACGAAACTTAAATCCTTCAGAAGGTCTTTGCAATAGGACATGATTAATTTGTCGTGGCCTTTATAGTAAAGTAATCGATGCTGAAGTTATCACCGGTCTACAAGTGAGTAGGCGTGTCTTCATATCATGTATTACATTAACACCTTCTGACACCAGTTTGCTCTTTGTTTTAAATCGGCGCCAATTTCTGATATGTGTTGCCTTCTCCATGACAGTCAATAAATCGCAAGATCAAACGTTAAATCATGTAGGTCTTTATTTACCGCAGCCCGTTTTTTCGCATAGACAGTTATACGTTGCCTTATCAAGAATCACTTCGAATCAATGCATAAAGGTTCTCCTTAATCATGACTGGCAATGCCAAACAAAAAACGTCGTGTATACTGAAGTATTTCAATAGACAATGTTTTGTAATGACAAAAAATACATTTTTAAATACTTTTATGTGAAAACATTTATTGAGTAATGCAATGTATGATAGTTGATTTATTGTAATATTCGATACATTAAAAAATTTTAATTTTGAACTGTCTTGATTTGCCAAGTCACTGAATGCTGTACTACTGATTGCTAAAGCATTTAACTGTCATAACGATGATATCACGTGTATATATACCGTTGCGAAGCATGGGCTCAACGGCTAGTATTAATCCTAAAAAATTTTCTTTATAATTTTTTTTTTATTACAAAGTAGTTTATTTTCTTAAAAAATTTAAAAGTTTCTTTATTTTTATTTTAACAATTATTTATCAAAGAATTTTTTATAGTTATTAAAAAATAAATAAATATTTTTGAATTATATTATAAATATTATTATTTGCTTTGTAATTAATATTTGTTACTATATAAAAATATTTTTTAAATATATTGTATATATTGTATATATTATAATAAAAAAATAATTAATTAAAAATTAACTTCTAATAAAATATATATAACTAAAAGTTATAAATTAAATAAAAATTATATAAAAAATTAGAAGATGTTAACACTTTTTTTTCATATTATTAATCAATTTATATTATTAATTAATTATTATTTTAATTATTAATATTAGTAGATTTAGCATAAATAAAATAGTTGTAGAATTTAATTAGTAATAAAATATTTAGAGAATTTAAAGAATTTAACTTAGATTTATTAAAAACAAGATAAATAAATATTACAAAATTGTAACTAGTTACAATATTAATAGATTTTAATAAAAATTGAGTTATAACTAGTTGTAACTAGTAATAAAAGTATCACATAATTGCAACTAATTATAATACTATTTTTAGTTCAGAGTTATATAAATAGATGATTATAAATAATCATTTTATTTTTAATTCCAAAATATTTTTTTTATTTTTTTTAAAAAATGAAATTTTTTTAAGAAAATAAAAAACAAAATTAAAAAATTTAATAAATTTAAATGAATAGACTAAACACTAATATTTAAACTAAATTTGATTAATTTCTTAATTTTTTTTATTTCTAATAACTAATTTTTCACTCTTAATTTGTTAAATAACATTTCTTTTCTTTTATAAGATTCATTTATTGAATTTTTTTTTTACCTCTTAGCATTCTTAATATTAATATTTATATTTTCTTAGGTTTTTTTAATATATTTCTTATAATCTGTCTAGTTATTAACTTTTAATTTTTGTAAAGATGAGTAATAGCAAATAAATGTATTTTTTAAATTTAATATATTAATAATAAGAAATATTTTTAACATTTTATTCTCTTTACTTTTAGAACTGATATGAATTTTTAATAAAATGTAAAAAAAAATGTAAGAAAATTTTTATTTTGAATTAAATTATTAATTGTTAAAAATTTTAATATTATTATTTAACTCTTTTAAATTTTTTTTTTCATATTTTTCAATCAATTTATCAATTATTTTATATATTATATTATTTTCTAATCTATTTAACAAATTAAAAATAGAATATTTTTAAATGAATAAAGATAATTTAATTTAAAAAAATATTCTAATATCTTTTGACTTATCCATATATATTGCTAATCTTTGTTTTTTTAAATTACCTATTGCAATTATATTTGAATTATCTTTATTTATCTATTTATGCATTCTTTTTGTAAATTATCTTTAAAAGGTTTATTAATTAATATATTTAATAGTTAATTTATACTAATTAATTTTGCAAAAATAATAATTAACTGAAAATTATATTGCTTAAATTTAGTTTTAATATTTTATTAAATAACCATTGTTAACTCTATGCTCAGTCTGTTAAATTTAAGGCAACAATGACTTAATAATAGGGAGTAATGTGTAAGAAACTACTAAGTTATTATGGAATAAGTCATATTACAATCAACTTAGATTTATACTTTAAATAAGTAAATAACTTTAACAATTTGTAAATACAATAAATACAATTAATATGTTAAAGGATTTTAATATATGTAGTTTTAGAAAAAGATTCTTTTATTGTAAAGATTTGTATCCTTAATAATCCTTAATATTGGATTTTAAGTCTTAAACTCAAACTATTAAGTTGTTACTGTTATCTTTACTCTTTGTAAGAATAAATTTCTATATTTTTTATACAAAAATACAATTATAAGAAATTATTATCTAATGCTAAACTATTTTATAACATTAAGATAAATATAAAAGATAAATTCTAATTTAATAATAATAATAATTTAATAATTAATAATAATAAAATATAATAATAAAATAAATAAAAATGTTAACTAAGTTAAAAATACTAATAATATTAATAATATTGATTATTCATTAATCTTTGTGATATAGTAAGATTTACTTTACATAGTATTACTATAAAAAAATCATAAACTATTATAGTAAATTCTTTTGATAAATTTTCAGATACTGAATTTTAAATAAAGAATATATGTAATTTTTCATTAAATTTAAAGTTATTTATTCATTATTTTAGAACTAATAATAATATCTTTTAAATAATTTCATCTTAGTAAGTTATTTACCTTTAAAAATACAAATAAAAAATATTTTGTATTATTTAATAATTATAGTAAATTTATTATATTAGTTTTGAATTAATTAATATAAAAATATTATTAATACCTATTAAATAAGTTAAACTTATAATAAAATAATTTTTATTATTTTTAGTAATATGAATATATATCATTTATCTTTTTTATTATTAATTATTATATTTTCTGTTATATTAAACTACACTATAGTTTCATCTATATTAAAAATACTATTTAAATTAAAATTATATTGTTTTTTTTTGTCTTATAACAAATTATCTAAATTCATAATTTTTATTCTATATTTTTAGTAAATTTTGTAAAATTTTAATCTTCTTCTTAATAATAATTCATATTTCTTTATAAAATAATTAATCTAAAAAAGATTACCTTAAAACTTATACTTTTCTGATATAGAATTCTGAATTTGAGTTAATAGATTAGGTAACTTAATAGATTAACTTAAAAAGTTTAGGTCAGATTAAATATGATACCTGATCTGACCCTATCTGTATTATTTAATTAAAAATTCAAAATTTAATAATTTGTTAATATTGATCTATTTGAGATGAAATAACAACTATTTAAATTCTCATATAGAGATAAGTTAAATTTAAGCTATATTTAATTTATTTTGAATTACTAGTTGCTAAAATATAGCTTATTTAATTTTACTATATAAAATTTTAGAATATATATTATAGATTTATATAAGTACAAAATAGTTTATAACTTTGTCAATATTAATCTATATAAGAAGTAATAATTACCTTTTGATTTATCTTATAAAGATGAATTCAATAAGTTATATTATGTCTATTTTAAATCACTAAATACTAGATATCTTAAAATAACTATTTTTTCAATTTTTTTCAATATAATCTGAAAACTGACCTGTGATCCAATCTAACCTGATGTTTTGAATTAAGTAAAGTAGAATACTTGATTCAATTTGACCTATTCAAAATTCTAGCTAGATATTATATTTGAATTACATATTTTAAATATTTGTAATCTTATTAGATATAATAAATAATAAGCCTTTTTTTTTTTATTTAATTATTCAATTATATAAAATTTTTTTTGCTTCAAAATAAAGTTTTTTTTTTAAAGTTTTAGTATATTTATTATTTTTATTTTCTTTTTCTCATTTATTACTTTACTTTATCTATTTTCCTATTATTGAAATATTTAAATTAAAATATTTGCTATAGCATTTCTTCTATATTTTTAAGCATACTTAACTCTATTATTTTCTTTAAGTTAATAAAATGTATAATGTCTTATACCTATTTTTTATATACCATTTTTTTAATAGGTAATAAAAAAAAATTAATTCTGATAATCAATAAATACTATTTAATTCTAACATAAATTGAAAATTTATATAAATTTAATTTAGTTACAGGAATTATCTTTCATTTTAGTTTTTAAGATAAACAAAATTTTATATTTAAATACTTAAATTTGTGAATGTTTAATTTTAGTTTATATAATGTTATAGTAAAAATGATAGAGATGCTTAAATTTGATAAGTACTTAAATTTGAGATTTTATAGTACATTAAATTTTTTTTTAATAAAATTTTAATTACTTATTCTAAACTATATGTTATTTATTAAAATTAATATTTTATTTGTATAATTTTTTAAAGCTCTTCTTAAGTTATTGATTCAAGTTTATCCTTTATTAATTTTATATAAATACTAATTTTTCAGTTATTAATATTATAATATAATAATATAATAATAGATTATTTAAAGAAAATAAATTTTATATAAATATTATAAATTAATATAATTTTAAATAAATAGAATACTTAATAAAAAAAAACTTAAAATTTACTATTAATAAATTAATATTCATTTTAAGATAGGTATTTAATTAATATATAAAAAAATTGTAATAATATTAATATTATAAATATAAATATTCTATAAATTTTATTTAATATTAATAAATTATTTTAGTGATTAAAAAGAAAAAAGGTTTAAAAAATATTAAAAATGTAATAAAAAGATGATAAATTAAATTGTATATTAAATTCTTTTAAAATACAATTAAGTTCTTTATATTCTATATTATATAACTATTTAAATTCTTTCTAATAAAAATATAAAATTAAAATAATCAATTTATATTATAATTATTTAATATTATTTTAAAACTTATCTAAAGAATTAAAAAATTATTATATAATATTTTTAAATTAATTTTAATATTTAAAATTATTATTTTACATTTAATTTGTTTTATATAATAATAATTATTTTAATATTTATTAGATATCAGTAAAAAAAAATAATATATTAATTGCTATTATATTAAATAAACAAAGTATTAAAAAATTAAGCTTTTTATAAATTTTTATAAATTTTTAAATATATTAGTATCATAGATTTATAGATTTATATAATTTTGCAGTTTTATATTACTATAATTTTATATAATATTTATATTATATCTTAAAGTAATTATTATTTTTATATTTTATCATATAATTTTATATATTGTTAATAGAAGAAATTATAGCTTATAATATCATATAAAATTTGCTAATCAATGATAATATTATGTTAGATGATCTTTTAATTATGTCAAATAGTAATTAAATTAATTTCTATTTTGTCTATTTATTTTGTATTTTCTATATAGCCAATTATTTTATTTATTTAGTTTTATCTATTAACGTTTATAATTTATTTATTACTTTTTATTAATTTTATAATTATTTTATTTTTATTATTTATTATGTTTAAGTATATTTTTATTATAATATATATTTATATTTTAATTAGTTTATAATGTAATAAATAGTTAGCTATAATAAATTAATTTTATATCAATATAAAAAGTTTTAAGTTATTTAATAAAGAAATTAATTAAAATTTACAAATATTATCTTTTCTTTTTAATATTATTTCTTTAAGATTTATTGTAATATTCTATATTAATTTTTTAAGTTTATTATTTAAGATTAATTAAATAAATCTTAAAATCTAAGATATATAAATTGTAGAATTAATTTAAATATAATAGATATCTATAGAATATTCTAAAATTGTAACTTTAATAATTAGAATTAATTACTGTAACTTTTTAATTAAATATTAAGATAATTAAAAACAAATTTAATAATAATGTATTTACTATTTTACAAATAAAAATTTAATTGATTATCCATATTTTATTACAAAATAGTTATAGCATTAAAGAGATTATCAAAGAATTTTATTTTAAAATTCATTTTTATTTAGAAAATAAAAATTATTTTATATATTTATAATTATGTAATTAATCATAAATATAAATCTATTATTAAACTTAATAAACTTAATAACTTATTTTTAAAAAAAAGTAGATAATAATGCTAAAGTTTTACTATCAAGTATTTATTAAATTAAATAAGAAAAACAAAAAATAAATTTATATTTTGTTGAAATATTCACTAAAACAAATATTTATTTAAAATGATTAATAAATTTAAACCTTTTTTTAAAATATTATAATAATGATAAAATTTTCATTTATATTTTATATTTATATTAATATTAAAAATTAAAAATTAAAAGTAAAACAGTTATTAATATAAATTATATATATAAAAAATTTTTTTAACTATTTTAAAAAATATATTATAAATGAATTAACTAATCAAAATTCTAAAACTATAAATAAAATAAATAGTTATAAAAGAGGTTTTCTTAATATAATATTTAGTTATCATAATAAAAAAATTAGTAAATATTATTTTTAAAGAAATTATAAAATAATATAATTATTACATAAACTTTTATTAATACTATTCATTTCTATAATATTTCTTTTATAAATTTAATATTTTTTATTAGTGATAATAAAAAAAAGCTTTTACTAATATTTATTTTTATTAATCTTCATAATATATATTTTGCTTATATTTATAATCTTATAAATAAAACTTTAAACATTTTAAATTATTAAATATTATAATAAAATATATTAAAACATTATTTATATACTCAATAACAAAAAAAAATTGGAAAGAATATTTGATTTCAAAATCTGTTTTTTTTAAAATATAAATGAAAATTTATTTAATAAATAATATACAAGATTTATTTATTAATTTACTTACTTTATTTATTAAAATTAAATAAAATTTTTAGTTTAAATTTTTAATTTAAATGAAAAATTATTATTAAAAATTAAAAAAGATTTTTTAAAATTAAATTTAAAGTTTTTATATAAATATTTTAATTAAATTTATTTTAGTTAATATATAAAATAAATATTAAAATATTTTTATTATTTTATTATTACTAAAATATTAAAATTAAAATTTTAATATTTTTTTAATTAATTTTAGATTTTAAATTTTTTTTAAATAAGAATATAGTTAATATTTCTTTAGTTACTTTAAAAATTAAATAAATAAAAACATTTTTATAAAATAAAATAAATAGTGTAGAAATTATTTACTATTATTTTATATATAAATACATGTTGAAACCTCTTCAAAATAATTTTACAATATTATTTTTTATACTTTTAATACAGTTTTAATTTTTATTATGTCAGAAGAGTTTTATTATATCTTTTATTATGATTATAATATAGCTTTATTTAAGTTTAGTCTGTTATTATGAGATTTTGTCTCTTTTCTATAATCTTAGAATTATCAAATTATAAATATTTTATTTCAATTTTTTTGAAATTTTTGAAATAATTTTTGAAAATTTAAAATATATAAATCTTTATTCTACTTTATTATTATTTGATATAATTTAATGTTTTAATTTTCAATTTATTCAATTATTTTAATTAATTATAATCTAATACTAAAATTTAAAATTATAATTTTTGAGGAGGTTGATTAAAACTTAAATTAATATTGATAAAAAAAAAAAGAATTCTTTCAAAATTTATCAAGCATAGCATTAGTTTATACTTGGTTATCTATATTAGAAGTAATGTTAAATACAATTATTTTAATTATAAAAGATTTTTAAATAATAAACATAATTATTTTCAGAAAATTTTATTGAAATATAGAGTTTGTAAAATTACAAATTTTTTGTTACAAAAAAAATCAAATTTTTGAATTAATCATATTATTGGAAACAATAAGAAATTCAACTTTAATTTTAACAAATTTATATATTATAATCAACATATTTATAAAATATTTCAATTAATTATTAAAGTAAGGCTTTTACTTTAAATCTTTATAATAGGTTATAAATGGTTTTAAAATAAAATTACATTTGAATATTCACTTTTATATATAAAACTGGATATTTAATTTAAGAATCAAATATTTCTTTAAACAAATCGATAATTTGCCGATATCCGCAATGAAATTAATTTTTGAAGCACGTGGAGAATTGCGCAAAAATGAAAAATCAGGGCTATTTTTAATGATAAACAGATGATGTCTATAAATATCTATGAAAATGTACGACCCGAGAAACTGTTTCAAAAACCTCTTTAAAAGTTTTAACCTTTGTCTTGAAATAAGGGGGTTTTAAATATTAAGCTTAATATATTTAATACCTTGGGGCAAAAATTTTTATTTTGATATTAATATTTTCATTTTAAAGTTAAGCAAATGACAGTCTTAAACGAAACTAGATTCTTGAAAGAGAAGGACGGAGATGCTCCTAATATGCAAGATCTTGAAAAAGCAATGTCAACAGCTTTTCATAAGTTTGCAGATTGTAGACAAATAAAAATTGATCATAGTAACTTTATTTCCGACAAAATCAGAGAAATTGAAGAAGTAAGCGAAAGTTTTAAAGAATACGCGAATAACTCAATCAATCAAAGTGATAAATTATCAAAATATGCTGAAGAAGTTGTCGATTTTGCTGTTGCTTGTGCTGATCCAAGTTTTACTAAAAGAGAAATTTTAGATTGTTTGAAAGTAACTTTGAAAGATGCCAAAAACAATCACACCGAAGCAGAATACTTAAAAGCACAATTCAGTGGAATCGCAGCAAATCTAATCAATGTACATAATGAATGTTTTAATTATGCCGAAAAAATTAAAACAGATGCTAGAAAAATTGATTCAACAACTGTTAACGAATTAAAAAAAGTAGAATCTAAACGAAGAAAGTTTGATATTGCGAGCAAAGTTGGAGCCGGATTTGCTATTCTGGGTGGAGTAGTTTCTATATTTGCGGCACCGGTTACTGGAGGTGCTTCTTTAGTTGTTGAAGGTATAGCTCTTTTTGAAGGAGGATTAGTCGTGGCTGGATCCACAGGCGCAATTGCTCTAGGATCGAAATTTGTTTCCAATAAAAGTAGCAATGAGGTTGATACTCTAAATAAGCAGTTGACCATAGAAAGAAATCGTTTATCTTCTAACATTAAGCTATTGAATCAGAATCTTGAGTCAATCATTGAAGAAACTTCTGGAATAGTAAATTTCTGGGGCGAACAAATTACTTCTCTTAACGAACTCATCGAGAAGCTTGAGCGGAGTGATAAAAAAGATGATGAACGTCTCTCAAGAATAGAAGCGCTTTCCATTCAAAAGAAATGGAAAAATGTTAGCCGAGGGTGCAAAGAATATAATCGTACCATTAGGACTGTTTTGCAAACTTCTAATCTGGTAAATACAATAAATTTTAACTTGTGATTTAATTCTTATTTATAAATTTATAACATATTTATTTTTTTTATTTCGTTTTTCTTTTACATGGAAACTTGAAATTTAGAAAATTTCCAATTAATTTTATCATTCTTTACGGAAAATGTTGTAAATTTTGTTCAGTATATATACTTTATTTATTTCTTAACTTTGAATAAGTTTTTAGCTTATAGATATTTTTTTATAGGATAGTAAGTTTTTTACATTTATTAAGTTCTCGTGCAAAGTACTCGCACAATTGATATAGTCTAACTTGTGTAGGATACATTATACGATACTATCATCTATGTTTACGGTGATTACTTATATATTTTAGCACAAGCTCAAAAAATAAAATAAATCCTTGAAACTTTATCTAAATACTTAGTCCGCATTCAAGTTCTAACTAATATTAAACATAATCACGTATTATTAGCCGAATAAAGATACATAGTAGTTTAATCAGATAAATCAGTTCGAATGATTATATATTTCAAGAAATACAATTCTTTTACTAAAGTGATCGTTAATGTCAATTTTTGAATGTAAACCATTTTGTTATATTCTTTTTTTATATTTTATATGTATGACACATTTAATTTTAGCAAAATTTATATTAAATATTTATGTAATAATTTATATTATTTTTTTCTACATTATTACAAAATTAAAGTTTTGTAAAATATTATGATTATACTTTAATTTAACATTATTATTTTTTTAAAATAATTAAAATAATTGATCTTTAATTTATTTCTTGTTTTTTTAAAAAAATTTATTTTTTATTATTAATTAGTATAATAATATTTTTGATAATTATTTTTTTTCTTTAATTAACAATTCTTTTTTTTATATATATAATATTAATTTTATTCAAAATTTAACTTATTATCTATTGTATTTTTAATGATTAATTATTATATTTCATAAAATTATATAAAATTATATAATATTACATATAGTGAATTATTACATAATAATAATATTAGTATTCTTAAAATTATTAATTCTATTTAAATATTAGTTAATAAGCTAATTAAATTTCTTTAATTAAAATTAATTAACATATCTATTTGATCATGATTTTTAATAAAATACAATAAAACATTTAATTAATTCAGAATGTAATATAAGATTATTAAATATGAGAATCAATATTATATATATCTATCTATCACCTGCTCTTTATTTAAATTGATATTTATTGATACATATTTATTTTATTACTAATTTATTACATTATTTTATTATGAATTTAAAATACATTTATTCTAGACTTGCAAATAGTTTCTATTATCTAGTTATATTAGTTAAAATTAAAATTTATTATTAATTTTATTTTATATATCTTAAATACTAGATACTGTAATTATTAATTTAATTATTATATTTATATTTTATTTATTTTTTTTTTTTTATTATAATAATCATAATATTAGTATTATCTTTTATCATATTTACTTTATATAATATTTTTATTTACAATAATCTTTTTCAATTTATTAAGATTTTAGAAGTAAAAAAAGTTAAATTAATTAAAATTAGATTATATTACATTTAATAATTAGGCTGAAATATTAGTATAGAACTATATATTTTTATATAATATGACTCAAAATGTTTAAATATTTATCTACTAAATAATTGAGTCAATACTAATTGGCTTTTACAATATTTTTTTTTAGTTAAGATTATTTCAAACTTAATAATAGTCTCTGTTTTCTAATTTTTAGTTTATTAGATTTAACTAATTAAGAAAATTTGAATTTTTTTTTTTAATGATATAATATTGTTATAAGTTTAAATTTATATTTAAAATATGAGTAAATTTCACAGATACAATATTATCGCCTCCTTTTTGTCACTTGTATCACATTCCCCTTTCTTTTTCATTTTTCATATATATTCTAAGAACTTAGAAATTTTTTTATATGTGAAACCTTATTTGTCACATTTGTAAATGTCACATGACTTAGAGTTAGTTAGGTTAAGGTTAGGGTTAGGGTAAGGTATATTTATAAAGATGATGTATATAGAATATTACTTCTTGCGATGAATAAATTTACTCTTAAAATATTTACAAATATATAAAAATAAAAATAAAAAATAAAAATTAATTTATGACTATCTTCTATATTTTATTTCAAACTTATTTGAATTAATCAATTAATAGAATTTCTTTTTAATAAAATTAAAAGATTTATATCTAATGCTTAAATTTTTAATATGAAATTCAAATAAAATTGCTAAATATTTAAATGATTTGTAAATTATCTAAATAACAAAGATAAAATTTAATAAAATTATATCAAACCTTATTAAAAATTTACAAAATTTAAAAAAAAATAAAATTGTATTAAAATCTTAGTAAAAATTAGTAAAATTAAATTTAGACATTTTGTCAAATTTAAAAAGAATTTAGATAAATAATCTTAAAATTTAAATGAAAAATATCAGTACTTATCTAATCTAAATAAGAAAAACTAAATTTTAAAATTACAATAATTCAAATTTTTTCAGATATTAAAAGATTTAATAAAGATTAGTAGTTTAAAGATTTGTTTAATTTTTTCTTTCTGATTTTTTATTAAATATTAATTAATTTTATTCTTTTAATTTTAGTTTTTTTATTATATCTTGAAAATTAATTAAATTTTAATTATAAAATATTATAATAATAAATTAGATATAGATATTAAAATATTTTTTAAGTTCATTATAGAAAAATCTTTTTTAACAAATAAAATAGATTAATTAAAATGTTTTTTTTAATATAAAAAATATAAAATTTCAGATTAATAAAAGATTTTAAGAAATTAAAGATCTATAAATAAATTAAAATATATAACAAATTTATAAATGATAAATATTTTTATAAATATCATATTAAATATAATATATAATTTAGATATTTAATTATTAATTTTTTATAATTAATAATTTATTTATAAGTTTAAAGATTTTTTATATTATTAAATAAAAGAAATTATTTATTGATATATTATTATATTTGAAAGAAAAATATTAAAAAAAAAATAGATTAAATAATTAAAAAAAATATAATAGGCTAAATTAGTAAAAAATTTTATTTAAGTTTAAAAAAAGAAAATTAAGTAATTGTATTTAAATTTTTTTAAAATTTTTTTTTATCATTAATTCTATAAGAAATTTATTAAAAGTAAGATATAGATATAAATTATTGAATGCTATATAATTCAAATTAAGTAATATCTTAAAATATTTTAATTTAATTAAAATATCAATCTTATCATTATAAAAATTACTAAAATTTTCTTTAATTATAATTAATTTGACAGATAATAAAAGTTTTTGATGATAATAACTAAATAATATAAATTAGAAATTTTTCTTTTAACTTTAATTATAAGAGATTTCTTTATCTATTTAATAATCAAATTTTTTTATAATAATCTGATTATAAAGAAAAATTATTAGTAAAGAATATAATAAATAAATAATAAATACTATTTATATAAATATAAAAGTTAATAATTTTACAATAACTGTTACTAAATATATAAAATTTTATTTTGATTTAACTATTATTTATATAGCTTTTAATTAATTTCTCCCTTTTTATTAATGTAATAATAGTAGAAGATGTAGAATAATTGAATTAAGAAGTTTTATTCACCTACTTCTTTTAAATTAATATAGATAAATATATAAAGTAATTAGATGATTATTTCATAATATACTTCTTTTTTACTGAGTAAACTTTTCAATAATTATAGCTTTACTTGTATTATATATAAGCATATAACTGATTGAGAGAAGAGAATTCTAAGTTTTTCTCATTTTATAAGAAGAATTTCTATAAAGATCAAGTAAAGACATTTTGTTTAGCATATAGCTATTACACTGTATATTATATTTATCATTAAAAATAGGATTAATTTTAAATTTATCAAATTTTAATTAATAAATATTATTATATTAAAAAGGATTTCATCATCATTCTAATTGAACAATTCGTTATCATTCAAGAAGAATAATTGTTATTGATTAATTAGAATGGTATCTCAAATTATTAATGTAATATTAATTATAAAAAATAAGCTGCAGTTATTTGTAAATATGAAATGCTTAGTAATACTATTAAAGTATAGTAAATTGCATATTATAATAAAATTTATAGAGTTAAAAGTTTATATTTGCTTATTTGATAAAAAAGCATTTTATAATATACGAGTTAAAAGTTTCTATTTACTTATTTGATAAAAGGCATATTATATATATAGAAAAGAATATGAAAAAATATTCTAAATTAAATTTTAAAATTAGATTTAATAAAAATCTCATAAACTACAACAAAAATTGGATTTAGAAATTAGAATGATATGATATTAAAATGATTTCAGATTTCATAACCGAAAAAAAAAATAAATAAAGGAATTGAACAAGCATGTGAAGAAATAATTAAAAATCGGATAATTCTAAATATCGCACTACGCCACGAATTAAATTTTTTATTTTTAGTAAAACCCATCATCATATAATTTATTTATATACAGCAATTATTTGTTTTTGGAGGCTTTACATTTTCACAAATTAATTCTAATATTCCAAATTTGTAGACGCACATCGGAATTTTTCGTGGACTACGTTGATCTCAAAACAAAAGCGGTTAGTGTGCAAATATGCCACATTTTTGAATAAAAACTTGATACCTTTCCCTTATGTATCTCATTTTACAATACAATAATTTAATTTAACATTACATTCTTTAAAGAACAACATTAGAGTAAAATGTTGACTGAAACCTCACCTCTTCTTCAAAATCTTAGCGTAAATCAAGCCATACGATCGGATGAACAAAATGCAAGGAAGAGACCTGAAAATGAAGTATTGATTGAGGCTGAAATAGATACGGGAGAAGTCGAAGATGCATTTTCATGGAGAAAATTATGGAAATATACCGGTCCCGGTTAGTTTTTAATAGAGCATATTAATTAATTAAGTATTGCTATTCAGAAAAGAGTAGTTTATCTGAAAATTTGCCTTTTCCACCTTGAAACTTTTTACTTAACAAGTTCATGAAAATAAATCATCTTACAAGTAAATGTAAGGATCATTCTTTGATAATTCATTTTTTTTTTAAAAAAATTTCAAGGATTCTTAATGTCTATAGCATATTTAGATCCGGGTAACCTAGAAGGTAAACATATATTTTCAATGTAAATGTTGTAAATAAATTGATATAAAAAGCTAAATTTTTTTTTTTTTTAAATAATAATAATAATAATAATAATAATAATAAAATTTATTAAGCCGACCTTCAATCTGGTGCATCCGCAGGATATTCATTGGTATTATTACTTGAGAATTTGTTTATTAGTTCCAAATTGCTTAGTTTTTAATTGAATCATCTCGAATTTTGCAATAAAACAAACGTCTTTCAGCTCTGGTTGCTGTTAGTTGCACATATTGCTGGTCAATTAATACAGTGTTTGTCGGCTCGATTAGGGGTTGTTACAGGAGAACATCTTGCACAATTGATTAAACAACATTATTCGCGTCCAGTATCTATTGCATTTTGGATAATAACAGAAATTGCAATTATCGGTTCAGATATTCAAGAAATAGTTGGCACTGCGATTGCTTTCAGAATTATTTTTGGAATCCCACTTTGGGTAGGAACATTGTTAACGGCAATAGACACGTTCACATTTATGCTATTGCAAAATTACGGCGTAAGGAAACTTGAAGCAGTATTCATGGTGTTGATTGGGACGATGGCGACGTGTTTTTGGATTGAAATGTATATGTGCAGTCCTGACGTTGGTGAAATAATTAAAGGTTCCTTAATTCCTATTATACCAAGGAGTGCTTATGTACAAGCTGTAGCAATGATAGGCGCATGTAAAGTGTTTTATTTTTTTTTTTTATTTATTTTTATTTATTTATTTTATTTTATTTTTTTAAAAAAAAGGAAGCAAAGTTTGAATTAATATTAATTGATCCTTCACAGTTATTATGCCGCATAATTTATACCTTCATTCTGCTCTGGGTAAGTGGAATATCACGTGCTGATTCTTATCGTGTAACAGCAATAGAAATTAACACCTTTTTTTTTTAATAAATTTAGTGATGACGCGTAAAACCGATCCTTCATCTTATTCCAAAATCAAAGAATCAAACTTTTATTTTGCCATAGAGAGTGGAATCGCGTTATTTTTTTCATATTTAATTAACATGGCGATTGTTGTGGTTTTTGCCCGAGTTTTTTATTCACCTGACGAAGATAAACCTTTACCAGGTTTGTTTGACGCGGCCGACGTTTTATCAAATACTTTAGGAGGTGCATCCCGGTATTTATGGGCACTTGGTTTGTTGGCAGCTGGAAACAGTTCCACCATAACAGGAACTTTGGCTGGGCAATTTATTATTGAAGGATTTTTTGGAAAGATCTTTAGTAAATCATGGCATCGTTTAATCATAACACGATCCATTGCCTTGGTGCCTTCTATGCTTGTAGCTGTATATTCGGTAAGGTATCACATAAATGATTGACGGGGGGGTTTTTTTTATTGTATATATATGTTAATTATTTATATTTAGGTAAATGATTTCGATAATATGGGAGAATTTTTAAATGTTCTTCAAAGTCTTTGTCTTCCTACGGCGTTAATTCCATTAATGAAACTTACTAGTTCAAAATCCGTCATGAGTAAAAGTTTTCAAACGAGTAATATATGGAAATATATTTCATGGATTTTAACTTTAATTATTATTGGAACGAATTTAATTTTATTTTTAATGTATTTAAATGAAGTGCCAAATTCATTTTTAGGGTATATTTGTGGAGGGATTTACTTTATTTTTATAACTTATATTGCCCTTTTACCTATAAAAGAAGAAGCAACTCTTTGAGAATTTTTTTTTAGATAAACTTTTAATAAACAATATTATTTTCTAATGTCCAAAAGAGCTGTAGATTCTTACTTTCAAAGGAAAGTATGTCATGGTTTTCTGAACGCATTCGCCTTCAGAGAATTAATTTACCACGTCGTACGTTGTGTAAGCTGTAATTAAAATTTTTTTATATGTTGTGCGTCAGATAGACCCATAATTTAGACCAGTCGGCATCTGACGCAAATCGTCATTTGACGCACAACATATATATATATATATAATAATGATTAAAAGATCCTCTCTTGATCGGCCGATCAGGACGAATTAAAAATTTAAACAATATTATTGATTACGTATTTCCATATTTAAATGACAATTCGATTCCTTTTTTTTTCTCTAAATAAAAATTTATTTTCATTCTAATACTGATAAATGATAATATTGATTCCCCATGAAGGATTTTTCGTCGTCATCTTTCATGTGTAGTAAGAACGCGGTTTTCCGAATTGTGTGGCGAAGCAAGACCGACCTTGCTTTTAATTTAATTTAATCTATGACTTAATTCAAAGATTAATATTATAATAAAACAAGCAAATAAAATGCCTTTTATATTTTATTCCAACCGATTTTACTCAATATCGATCAACATTAGTTTGGGCCGAAAATTAAACGAACGCATTTAGTATTTATATTAGAATTATTAGATACACAAATACTCAAATAAACAAAATACAATTATGAGACGATGATGTCCTTAAAGCTTGAAGCAACAAAAGGCTGGAACACGAGGAATGATCAAACATTGTTATGACCGTGAATCTAATCATAAAAAAAGATGAAAGGTTTATAAAATTAAAAAATTAAATAAACTAATAAATGACAAGTCGTTTATGTATTATCTTTACCGTAATCATCGCATCTCGATTCAAAACAGCTTGAATATTAACGGTAAAATCTAATGCATCCTTACGTACTGCTTTTGACTTTGAGGCAATTGATTTCGCTTCAAGTTTGTTAATGCGCTTTCCAACTTTATTATTGTTTTCCAGTCTGAGAATAATACATTGAATGGTATTAATCTGCAGGGTCCAATAAGAATCGACTATACTCAAAAGGTCCATAACACTTGAAAGACCACTCAACATAGATTTTAAATGATCAGATATGGTACATCTATTACTCTTCAATTGATAATCGAGTCTTACATAGTTAATACCCGAAATCGCTGTAAGGATTCCAGTGACACCTGTGGAGCCTGCAATAGCACGAAATAAAATTGTGCTAGTCCCGCCCGTTAAACCAGCAGCAGCTGTTCCTAAAATAAGTGCGCCTAGAGTAAGTCCGAATCCCTTCGTGACTGAATCCGCTTGGTTTTTTTGATTAGTAATTTTTTCGATTTGTTCGCGTTCTTTCTCTCAATCTTTTCATTGTAACAATAAATTTCATCATTAATATGGCTTATGGAATTTTTAATGGAGTCTAGTTGACCTTTTAATGATTCAGATTTCTCCTTGTTAATATTAGCCTCATTTAATAACTCTCTTAAATAATCCAATAAATCATCAGTACCAATAGTTGTATCTTGACAGTTGTCAGAGAATACAATCAAGTCATCGGCAAGAGAAGAAATTACATAACTTTGTTTTATTGAGCTTTCGGAAAAAGCTCGAAATGCTGTACGCTGAGTTGAAATTTGATCAATCTTTTCTTTAATAAAGTTATCTTCAACTTGAAATTGTCTAAGCCAAGAGAAATGTGCCACAGATTCAATAATGCTTTTTTGTAAAGCATTTATCCCGATAGAATCATCATCATTAGATATTTCGATAGTGTTCGTCATAATTATTATTATTTTTTTTTTTTTAAAAAAAAAAAAAAAAAGAACACGCACTTAGATTTTCTTTATATCAAATTTTTTTTTCCACTTACGCGCAAACCACTTAAATAAGTACATCATTGAAGCACATGTGATAGTCACGTGAAGCACGATTTCACAGTTATTTCTTTTTTTTTTTTTTTTTTTACAAATTATATATTTTTTAATGAAATAAAGAATTTACAATATATAAACAGGATTCACGATATAATAAATATCATAATTACATCGAAAATAAAAAGCACCAAAGATAACAATTTGAAGAATCACTAAAAAAAAATAATAATATATAAATTAGAATGAATGAATTTTTTTTTGATTTAATAAAATTACGTAAAACTTACATCAATGGATAGGAGAGAATTACGAGTTACAAGATCTTTCAGGCGAATATGATTCGTTTTGCATACATTAAGTTGTTTCGTCCAAAGTTCTTCAATTGGAATGACTATTTGTCGCGGGATTTTATATTCCTTATTCTTATCCACTGATTTTAAAGTCTCAATATGCGCTTCAATGTTAATGATTTGATTATCCCAAAATTGGTCTAAAATCCCAACGTTCTGAACGATAATAGGAAGCTTTTCTTTAATTACCAAGATTTTTTCATTTTTTTCAATGTTTTGTTGTCGTTTTATTTCCTCAGTTCTTTTTAGTGGTTTACGTTGTTGACCATTCCCGAAAAATTTCATCCACCAGCGATATTGTTTGGGTTTAAATTGCCACAAAAGTCCAAACATTAAGAAAAAAGCCGCAAAACTCAAAAAACCAGCTGATGGTATGCTAATTCTATGATCCGTCAAACCTGGAGATATATTTTCCGGAATCCTTGACTGACCATTACAAGGTAAAGAAGAATAAGATTCAACGTAATTGAATGTCTCAGAAGAAGAAGCTGGTTCCGAAGCTGGTTCAGTTGTAGATTTTGAAGCAGAATGTGGGTTCGTAATATTTTCCTTTGATTTATTTCCCTTAAAATAATTAAATATGTTGTTGATATATGATGTAAGCACTGATGCATCTGATGAATCATCGTTAATTGATGTCCCGCAAAAAGGGTTCGGTTCACTAGTATGATAATAGGAATTGCTATCTTTCGAAAAATCATCATTCAATAATTCATCTTTCGGAAAATCAACTTTCGTTTCATCAGCGGGAATGTCAGAACTTTTTTGATTTTGTTCGTCAGGCTTACGAACTCCACTGTCTACACTTTCTTCAATGAAATTTAATAAGAAAGTGGTAAACGCGGTGGTGGAAAGAAATTGGTGGATGACATTTGATCCAAAATTACTGCGAGTAAATTTGAAAACACTATAACCAAATAATGCCGATATTACACCAATTTTTAAAGACTCTAGAGACATGAATTTTCTAGAGGGAGGGTTTCTGATGACGATTTGATTCTCGGTTGAATGATAACTTGGGACACTAGTAACATATATTGGGACATTGTCAACTTCTTTATTAAATCTTTCAAGAAATTCTTCGTAATTTTTTTTCAATTTCTTTGTATTTTTTTGTCTAATTTGTGCCGTATCCAATAAAGAAGATAAAGTTTCAAGGATTACTCCTATACTTGTATTTTCCTTTGAAAGTAATTGTATATATATAATAACATCCTCGATATATAATGAGAGTCTTAGCGATTCTACAGCTCTCTCTTCAGTTAAAGTGTTAAATTCACGACTAAAATTTTCAATTTTATCGTCATTTGTTCGAAGTTTGATATCCAAAATTCTACATTTATTCAAAGCTTCTAACGTTACTTTGGTTCGACTTTCAAGAATATCAAGGGACGGGAAATTTGGAGTTTCCCATAAACTTAAATTTATCGTCGTCATATTCGAAGGTTAAAAGGGAAAAAATATATATATGTACATTTTTCCTTTTTTTTTTTTGAATCAATCTATAATTGAATTTTTATTGTCACACAAGGAATTTATACCCTAAAAAAAGAGGGATAACCGAACATATTAGGAAAAAAAATATAAATAATGAACGCGACAACTATTTTATGCTCCTAATAATCATCAAACCAAATTCGGTAGAAAATAAAATTCGTTATAGGAATTTTTTTCTTTATTTATATGAAATGGTTACATTAAGAGTTTTACGTTTCTCTTGTTTCTCTTGTCACAAGATTACGTACTCTGATTTTTCCCCACCTAACGTTAGCATTCGACAAAGCTAATTGAGTATCGGTTCTCACTTGGATCAAAATATTAATCGATTATATTGAGAATCTCAATAAAAATTGTAATTTCCCATTCGAATTCTAAAGGTTTGATACCTTTAAGTATTTGTTCTATATTCATTTCTCTCGTCAACGCTACTTCAAAATCTCTTACCTCTTTTATTTCTCTTTTTATCTCTAGTGAAATGATATATGCTAGGCGCGCAACCATAATTCTTAGGAAAAAACGAGGCATCATCTTTCTTCTTTATATTCAATTTCCACAAACAAGTTTGGACAAGCATTGTATGATTGCTAAACATCTAAACTTCGCCTTAATTTTTGTAAAATTTACTGTAATTGGTAAAATTTGTTGCTGATCATCACCAAAATTATAAAAGCACGTGTTCATTTTTTAAAAGTAACGCGAAATTTTTAAATGCCATATTGCCAAATTGTGATAAAAAATGTTATCAAAAGTATTGTTTAATTAAATTTGAAAAATTAAAGCAAAAGTTTATTTTATATTATCTATATAATAAAGAATAATAAACTTTATATATTTAATATTGATGATTACCATGCAACTCACAACTGGAACATCCTTTCTTCACCAAAAAATTATTGCATAAGCAATAAACCCTTATTGCAAATCATCCTATGTATGATGGTGAAGTATTAAATTTTGTGGTCATGTTATCATTGGGGTTGCCTTATACATTTAAAATATAGGTATATTGTGAAGATTACTATAAGAAAGGGATTGAGACAAATGTTAAATCCTTTTTAAAATTGATTAGAAAAAGGCTCTATAACACTTATTGAAGAAGATGGTTCAGGAGGAGAAAGAGGAAATAGATGTAATAAACGAATATACTTATAAAAACTAGAAAAAAAAAGTTGACAAATATCTGTAGGAAATTCAAAGAGAATATTTAAAAAAAATAAAATAAAATAATACAATAATCAATATTTATTTTCACCTAAATTGAATTTCAAACATGCACCTCTATATAGTTCGTTAATAATGATTTTTCATTATTTTTAATTATTAAATAAATCCCAAAATCAACTAGATTTAGGTATAAAATGTTGCTATAAAGCTGTATTTGTTTTATCATTAAATTCTGAATATTTTACAAAATAATTTTGAAGTTATTGACAAATTTTTTCATAATAATAGTATAATATGGCTTGTCTCTTATTAGTATATGAAAATTGTAAAATGTATAATAAATTAAATTAAAATGATTTCTAATAAAAAAAAAATTATCGTTAAAATAAAAAAAATTTAAAAATATCGTGATCAACATATGATTCCAAAAACGCGGATATGTATGCTGTACGGATATAAGATCATGGTCACGAGTTGTTATTACTTCTTTCAAGATCCCTTAATTCATCTTTTCAGTAATAATTTCATATTTTTGACGAAGTGAGCATTAATTTCAATCAATCTATCCTTAATATATTATTATATTTGTCTTTATTTGTAGTGTTTCTTCCATATTTATTTGAGTACCTTCTAAAAGAATATCTAAGATACGATCTGGGCTGATATCTAAGCTTCTTTAAAACTTGTATATAATTTGGCGTGAATTTCAAGTCTAATGCTTTGCGCGATAAATTTTTTGTAGACAAGAATGAAATTCTAATACTTGATCGTTAATTTCGTGGAAATCAAATGATTATCAGATGCAATAAATTGATTGCCCAATTGCCCAAAAACTCTAATCATATCATTGGTATGTAATACATAATATGAAAAACAATTTATTGAAATTCGTACATCAATGAACCTTTTAAATGAATTAATGAACCCTTTTAAAGGTTTGAGTGGGAATTTTCTATTTCTCGTTTCTGTCCATAAAAAGGTTTTGAGTGGGAATTTTCTATTTCTCGTTTTTGTCCATAAACAAACTTTGTAAATTTTATTAACCTTATATTATTAGAAAGAAATAAAATGTAAAAAAAAAAAAAAAAATTCTTTATGGATAAACGAAAATGATGAATACTCAGATGAACACTCGATTGACAAATACTCAGATGACAGATACTCTGATGCCGCTGAATAATCTGAGCTTCGATGTGGATATAATGGCTCAGACTTTCAAACACTTTTCTGAAATTCCACAGAATAAAGTTGTTTATCCAACTATTCAAGAAAAACTAAATACCATTTCGGAGGAGAGAAAAAATTTTCAAGAATTTGCCGAACAATCAATAACTCATAGTCTTGTAATGAGAAATCATGCTAGCGATTTGATTACATTTGCTGAGAGTTGTGAAGATGATAGCATTAGTGATGTTGAGCTGGTGGACTTATTAAGAACATGTTTGCGTCAAGCCAAGTCAAATAAGAAGAAATCTGTATTATTAAAGGGCAAACTTGTAGGAATTAAAATTCACTTAGTACGTGTCGTCAAAGAAATTGTTGAACAAAATGATAATATTATGGAAAAACAAGAGAATTTATCTAAAACAATTAGTCAAACAAATAAAGTAAAAGAAGGTGCAATATTAGTTTCAAAACGTAGTGTAATGGCAGCTGGATTGGGAACCTTTGCTGCAGTTGTGGCAGCTCCGTTCACAGGAGGGGTACCGTTGGTTACGCTTGATGTGGCTACGATCGTTAGAAGGTAATTTTTCTTTTTTTTAACTAAATTAAAAAAATAAATAGATCACAATATATATTAACAAACATTTCAAATTTTAATATAATAGTGCAGCTACGGCTACAGTTTCTACTACTGTTGCTGGAGTTTCTTCAATTTACAGCGCCGTTCTAAAATTAATTTATGAATTAAACAATACTCTACCAGAAATGAAAAATTGCCTTGATAATATTGTCATGAATTTATCTCAATATGAAACTTATTGGGCAAGTCAAATTGCTTATATTGATGCTATTATCAATACATTGGAACTTAAGAACAATAGAAGACAAATGGTAAAAACTACCGCCAGGACCATTTCAGATAAAGCGCAAAAGATTCATAGTGAATCTCATGATTTCAGTGTTGCTTTGCGAACTGCTGTGAATGCTGATATGATTAGGTAGGAAATTTACGTAATTAAAATCCTTCATTGTTATTTCTCATTCAGAACTAGTTCTCAAGAGAACACGATGTTATGAACTTTTGATTTTCATAAATAAAGTATATATATTTTAACAATTTCAGAGATTTAGAAAAAGAACCAAACTAATTAAATGAATTTGAATATATTTTATTAAAAAATAATTTTTTTGCGACATTATTGATTTCGTTAATGGTAAATAATAGTATAACAATAATATAAATATAAAAGTTACCTTCGCGAATTCCTTATTCAAATTTTTTCTTCATCCCTTTTTTTTTGTGGCATTTGAATTTCCTTTTCCATTAACAACAACAGTCTTTTCAAATATTCATTTATTACAGTAAATTAAAGCTTTCCTCATCAATTATTGAAGGCGATTTCTGCACTTGATTGATTCTCATTGTCGTCGGGTAAAAAAATGTTATTCATATTTGCCCCATACAAAAAGAAATGAGCCAAATAAATGGATTTTGTTGAGTCAAGATGAACATATAATCAAGTTGTGATTCTCGCAAAGATAAGAATTAAATAGAATCAAGAATTCTGCTTATTTCTTATATTTTTAATCTAAATCCACCGCAAATCAACTCGAGTTTCTCGCGTTGGTAAATTAAAAACTTCTAATAGATCAAGACAAACTAAAATATTTTAGCAAGCATATTATGAAAACCTATATTACCCCAAACCTATGACGAGTTGAGAAAAAGATAAATTCTTGTTCTTTAATCGCTTCGATATATTTATTCGCCAGAAGAATGGGTTTTTTGTTTCGTCATGATTACGAAATGCGAGAAGGATTCATCGTGAAAAGGTTATCATCAAAATATATTAGGATTTTTCCCAATCGTTTCTATTGACAAAATTCATTCTTAATAGCCAACGCGATAATCACTTTTATTTTTTTTTTTTTGGATTTCGAAAGTTCGATTGAAACAACCGTAGAAAGCAAATTATTTATTTAATAAAAAAAAATTTGGTATTGACACCATCCTTCATTCTGGACGAGACCCAGATCCGAACCTAGTAGCTATAATCGTTCGAGAAAGGTTATGCCCCAACTAATATGATGGAATTCATACGATCGTTGAAAATTTAAAAAAATGTATCGAAAATTTATGGAATCATTTATTAGATTGTTCGCTTGATATTTGAGATTATCTTCACACTTCACGAGAATTTACTTCAATTCATCTTTAACGTGTAAAATATCAGAGTTGGGTGGCTCGAGGATTTCAACCATATTTTTTTTGAAAAATGTCAAAAAAAGAGCAAATTATGCAAATCATACTCGAATCAAAAGTGCACGCGATATTTAATAAATAATTTTGGAAAACAATGACCTATTTAAGAATCATATCCTTTTGCATGCATAAAAGGGCTTGAGTGGGAAATTTTAGTTTTTCTTGTTTTCGTTCGTAAACTAATTTTGTAAACTAGAAAGAATTCAAATCAAAAATAAAAAGAAAAAATAATACTTTACGGAAAACGATTGACGAGAACACTCAGATGATGTTTCAGACTTTCGAATACTTTATTGAAATACTACAATATAAGGTTGAAGGAAATGACTTTATTCAAGAGAAAATTATTATCATTTCGGAAGAGAAGTAAATTTCGAGATTTTGCCGAACAATCAATAACTCATAGTTTTGTAATGATAAATCATGCTAGCGTTTTGATTACATATGCTGAGCGCTTTGAAGAAGATGATGATAGCATTAGTGATATTGAGCTGTTGGACTTATTAAGAGCATGTTTAGATCAAGCCAAGTTAAATAAGGAGAAATCCGTATCATTAAAGGACCAACTTGTAAGAATTAAAACTCGCTTGGGACTTGTCGTCAAAGAAATTGTTGAACAAAACGATAATATTATGGAAGAACATGAGAATTTATCCAAAAAAATTAGCCAAGCAAATAAAGTAAAAGAAGATGCAATATCAGTTTCAAAACGTAGTGTAATGGTAGCGGGATTGGTTGCATTTGCTGCAGCTCCGTTCACAGGTGGGACATCGTTGGTTGCGCTTGCGGTCGTTGGAAGTGGAAGGTAATTTTTTATTTTTTTTAAAAAAAAAATCAATTTATTAGAAATTATTAAATTTTAATATAATTAATAGTGTAGCTACGGCTACAGTTTCTGGAGTTTCTTCATTTCACAGCACAGTCCTAAATTCAAATTATAAATTAAGCAACACTATACTAGAAATTATAACATGCATTGTCGAAAATATACAAAAATATGAAAGTTTTTGGGAAAATCAAATTGCCGAAATTGATAACATCATTAATAATTTGAAAAAAATTAAAAATGAAAGGCGAATGATAAAATTAATCTCCAGGATCATTTCAAATAAAGCGAAAGCGATTCATAAAAATTATCATGATTATAGTGTTGTTGTGCAAGATGAAGTGAATACTGATAGGAGTGATAGGAATTAAATTCCTCCTTCATTTTTTTCACATTATTACTTGTTTCTAAGAGATCGCGATGTTATGAATTCTTGTATTTATTTTTTTTGTTACCTTTTTTTTTTATTTGATTTTCATAGTTTTAACAGAAAAAGAACAAAACTAAATAAATGAATCCCAAATATCTTGATCCATTTTTTTGTGGCAACAGTTTTTTTCAAATAATCGTTGCCCAAAACTTCTTTGTTTTATATAAATTAAAGCTTTACTCATCAATTAATGGAGCGGTTTCTGCGTTAGATTGATTCTCATTGTCTTCGGTAAAAAGCTGCTGATTCAAAAATGGGTTTGTTTGTTTCGTCATGTTCCAGAAGGATTCATTCTGAAAAGGTTTATGATTTATTCCAATCATTAATATTGACATCTCATTCTTTATTTATAACACGCGATAATTGATTTCGAAATTTCGATTGAAACAACCGTAGCAAGCAAGTTATTTAATTAATCAAAAAAAAAAAATGTTTTTACACCATCCTTCATATTCTGGACGAAACCTCATATCCGAACCTAGTAGTGATAATCCATTATGAATGCATCAACTAATCTGATGGAATTGGAATTGCATGCGGTCGTTGAAAGATGTAGCGAAGATTTATGACCGGTAATTTTCAATAATTTAAAAAGAGGGGCGTAAAGCTTCTCTGTATTTGGGCAATCTTTTAGCATATTGTTCGCTTGATATTTAATACTTTGTTTCCAATGAAGAGATCTTAAAATTATTAAATGTTTGTCCTTTTAGAAAAATCCAGAGAATCACAGATTTCGCAACCGAATTACAAAGATTATCTTCACACTTCTTAAAATTTTCTTCAATTATTTTTAACGTGTAAAATACCAGAGTTTGGTGGCTCAAAGTGGCAAAACAAATTTTTTATTCTCTGTTTGTGTAACCAATTGCACTAAAACTCCTTTTATTATATCATTGTGCTCAAATCAAAAAAAAAAAATTATTGAAATTCGTTCATCAATGAACCATTTTAAGAACAATCAAACCTTTTGCATGCATAAAAGGGTTCGAGTGGGAATTTTCTATTTCTCATGTCCATTGTCCTTAGACTCTTTGTAAACAGAAAAAGTTTTGTTAACCATATATATATTTATTAGAAAGAAATAAAAACTAAAAAAAAATCTTTACGTAAAAAACGAAAATGACGAATACTCAGATGGACACTCGGTTGACGAATACTCGGATGACAGATACTCTGATGACGAATACTCCTAGCTTCAATGCGCCTAACTTGGTTCAGACTTTCGAATACTTTTCTGAAATTCAACAGTTTAAAGTTGAAGGTAATCAATTTATTCAAGAAAAACTTAATATCATTTCGGAGGAGAGAAAAAATTTTCAAGATTTTGCCGAACAATCAATAACTCATAGTCTTGTAATGAGAAATCATGCTAGCGATTTGATTACATTTGCTGAGTGTTGTGAAGATGATAGCATTAGTGATATTGAGCTGTTGGACTTGTTAAGAGCATGTTTGGATCAAGCCAAGTTAAATAAGGAGAAATCCGTATCATTAAAGGACCAACTTGTAAGAATTAAAACTAGCTTGGGAATTGTCGTCAAAGAAATTGTTGAACAAAACGATAATATTATGGAAGAACAAGAGAATTTATCTAAAAAAATTAGTCAAGCAAATAAAGTAAAAGAAGGTGCAATATCAGTTTCAAAACGTAGTGTAATGGCAGCCGGATTGGGGACCTTTGCTGCAGTTGCGGCAGCTCCGTTCACAGGTGGGGCATCGTTGATTGCGGAAATTCTTGTTGCGCTTGGTGCGGCTACGGTCGTTGGAAGGTAATTTTTTTTTTTTTTAAAAAAAAAAAAATCATAATTTATTAACAAAAAATTTTTAAATTTTAATATAATAGTGCAGCCACGGCTACAGTTTCTACTACTGTTGCTGGAGTTTCTTCATTTCGCAGCACCGTTCTAAATTCAAATTATAAATTAAAAAATACTCTACCAGAAATGAAAAATTGTCTTGGTAATATTGACATGACCATATCGCAATATGAATCTTATTGGGAAAGTCAAATTGTCGAAATTGATGATATTATCAATAAATTGAAACGTAATAAAGATGGTAGACGAATGGTAAAAACTATCGCCAGGACCATTTCAGATAAAGCGAAAACGATTCATAGAGATTCTAATGATTATAGTGTTGTTATGCGAGATGCTGTGAATGCTGATAGGTTTGGTAGGAATTTGCGTAATTAAAATCCTTCATTTTTATTTCACATTCAGTACTTGTTCTCAAGAGAACACGATGTTATGAACTTATGATAAATAAAGTATATAAATTTTTAACAATTTCTTGATATATCAGAGTAGTTAGAAAAAGAACCAAACCAAATAAATGAAACCCAAATAACTTGATCCTTTTTTAGTGGCAATCGAATTTCCTTTATTCCATTAACAACAACAGTCTCTTCAAATATATATTTATAAATCTTCTCAAAATTCTCTACATTGAAGCTTTCCTCATCAGTTAATGGAGGCAGTTTCTGTGCTTGATTGATTCTCATTGTCTTCGAGTAAATGTTTCTGATTCAAAAATTCTTTTGATTTTCATAATTGCTACATACAAAAATGAGCTTGAAAAGACCAATAAATGGATTTTGTTGAGTCAAAGAGAACCTACAATCAAGTCACTAATATAAGGATTGAATACAATTGAGAATTCTTGCTTGAGTAAATAAAGAAGATTCTAAAACTTCTAATAGATCAAGACAAACTATAACAATTCAGCAAGCATATGATAACTTTGTTCTTCTATATATTTATTTTGCCCGGATTTGTTTGTTTCGTCATGAGTTAAAGAAGAATTCATCCTGAAAGAGTTTTAAGATATTTATGATTTATTCCAATCATTTATATTGACAAAATTCAATTCTTAATAGCCCATGCGATAATCACTTTTATTAAGTTATTTTAATTAATCAAAAAAAAAAAAAAAGTTTTTGACACCATCCTTCATATTCTGGACGAAACCCCATATCCGATAATTCGTTCGAGAAAGGTTATGTATGTGTCAACTAATATGCATGCGATCGTTGAAAAATTTAAACAAGATTTATGACCGGTAAATATTCAAAAATTTTAAAAAGACGAGCGTAAAGTTTCTCGGGATTTGAGCAATCATTTAGCAGATTGTTCGCTTGATATTTAATATTTCTGTCCTTTTAGAAAAAATCACAGAATTCTCAAAAGAATTACAAAGTAAAATAACTAGTGAAGATGAATTTTTACTGGAAATATCTTAAAAAGGAGGATAAACAAAAATTGAACCAAATGAATAATAACAAAGGATTCGGAGAACAAGATCAAAAGGCTAGCTGCTGTTGGTAATTTATTATCGAAAACCATATTGAAACTTGAACGAACATGAAAATAAAAATTCTTGGCATTTGTTTGAATTGAAAGAATATGGATATCTTATTAGAAATCCTGAAAGATTTAATGGAAAAATACGACGTCAAAATTGCAGATTGTTGATAATTGAGGAAAAAAAATCTCTTAATTTCTTTTTTTTTGGCCTAAAACAAATGAACTAAACTTAAAAGGTTTCCCATATCATAATAAGTTGCGCGGGTATACGATTTTTCCAAGACGGAAAAAGGTTAAAGATGAGAGAGAAAAAAAAGGTGATTTTTTTTTTTAAAAAAAAAAAATTCAAGGAGCCACATTTTTGAAACTTTTTCAGCCGAGAAATAATCTTTTGATAGTGGCTCATGTTTAACAATTTTAAACAATTTGAACAATTTGAACAATTTGACGATTTGAATAGCAAAATGCTGCGGCATGACAACATAACAAGCGGGCGCATTAATAAGACCGAGTCACCTCGTGGAATAATAGCCACGACAAAGATTATTTGATACGTTTTGAACATTTTTTTTTTTCTTTTTTTTTCATGCCTATTATGTATTTTGATTGTGGCTTTTGTAAAATTATGGATTTGCAGTTTCGGTGGTGACATCCTGCACACTGATATCATTATGTGAACGATCTTTGCAGCATAAACATATATTTATAACTTTTATACAACACTCATAAAGTAACACCATGCATCATTGACCCTGAAAAAAGCCAGCACAGCCTATAAACAAATTATGAAGTTTCAAATAGTTATCTTGAATATCCGAAGTCGAGAGTTTTGTTTGTTTAAAAGGATTTTTACAACCAGGAAAAAAAAAAAAAAAAAATTCCATAAATACAATGGATAATTTTTTGGATTCCCGTCAGTTCTCACAAGTTCTCATTCCATAAAAGAAAAAAAAAAAAAAACTTTATTTGTTTACTATCAAATATATATATATATATATACTTTTTTACCTAACGATCATCATCTATAATATATATATATATATACTGCATATTATATAAAAAAAAACCCCTCGATATAGGAAAGTTTTTTAAATCGATCGAAATGACGAATCAAAAATCAAAGAGTAACGTTACCTCTCAAACAAATTTTTCACGTGCTTGCGTTTTCATCGACTCGAGCAATCCTTCAATGCCTTATCAGGTGATTGATAGTAAAATCCGCCCTTTAATCAAATTACCCTTCCCTCCTGTTATTGATCCAGCTGATTTAGTTGTTCAACAGGCGAATGGGGGGAATATCCCGGCTAGGGCTCCCAATGCGTTCATTATTTATCGAAAAGCATTTATTGATGCTGCGCATACTGATGGATATCATTTACCCATGAGAATCATGTCATCAATGGCTTCTCAATCATGGGAACAAGAAACCGATACGGTGAAATCCGAATATCGTAGACTTGCAAATGAAGCCTTCAATCTTCGAAACGAGTTGTATCCTAAATCCGGATTTCGTAGAAAGCGAGCCAAATGGAACATCGTTTCATTTCAGAACAAAAACAAGGTAACAAAGAAACGACAAAAATGGAACATCGTTTCATTCGAATCAAAAAAATCCGATTTTTCACAAAAGGAACAGAGGGAATCGAAAGAACCGGTCGAAACCCAATTAGAGGTTATTCAGCATATTCCTTCTCCCAAACTATCAACCTTTTCAAGTCCCATATCTCCGGACGAATCAAATAAAGAAGAACTTGTCATCAATGAAAATGATAATAACTATAATAATAATAATAATAATAATAATTTCCCATTTACCGAAATGAATTTTGACATGTCAAGTAATGTGAATGAAATATCACCTTGTAATAACGAACTAGATTTCATTTATCACGATTTGACTCCAAGTCCCGAACTATCGATAACTAGCGGTTTCTCACCTGAAATGAATGATCCAATTGAAAATGATCTTGATTTCTATTATCCCGAACAATCCAGGAACGGAAACTTTGAACAATTTAATATAGAAGAGAACAATTTTTTCAATTATTATCAAATTCCAACTTTTATTTACAATGATTACAACGAACATTTATCGAACGAAAACATTTCATCCCAAGAATATTTTAATGGGTCGGTTAATTTCCAACCTGTAAATGTCGAACCCAATGCGTTACATTTATATGACAATATGAATTATTTTTCAGATGGGTTAGGAATCTCTAACACCGATTTAGGACAAGCTGTTGAATATTTTCGATAAATTGGAACGCATTTTTTTTTTTATTAATCTAACCATATATATATATTTTTATTATACGATATTATATTATATAATCATATTTTATTTAATTTCTTTTTAAATTATGATCATTATTTCTAAGATTTATGATTCTAAGGTTTAAGGAACATAAGATTATAAAAGTAGTTATAAAAAATTTAAGATTTTATGAAATATTAAGATTTATGTACGAGAAAAATTAAGAATGTATGGTCACGCACATGAATAAAAAAAAAAAGTAAGACTTGATTTTTAAATTTTATTCAAGATAACAATTGCATTACATAAATAAATTTGCAACGACCCATTGTTAAAAAAAAAAAAAAAAAAAAAAATTTTTTTTTTTCATTATCTCATACATTCTTCCCAATTAACGGCTTCTTTGGGCAGTGAATTGAAAACAAAATCATCTTTTATCGTTTCATCAATTTCTTCTATCAAATCCTTCTCGAATAAACCGTGGACAGGTTTAAAATAATTATTAAAATCCTGATCTAAATAATTAATTTTAGATTTCAAAAAATCATAACGACTGCAGTTACTCTTCCTAATGGAATTTTGTGGACTAAAATTGAATTTTGTAATCGAAGAACGGCTTTTACGACGTCTCGAAGAAGAAAATCTTGCAACGGGAGTTAATTTGGTTATTTCATCATCATCTTCGCTCTTGACATTGGACACAATAACTGGAACGATTTTATCATCGTCATGATTCGTGGAATCCTTGCCTCTTTTGAGCAAATGTCGATGTTGATATGTATTTTTCACCAAAGATGATGTAAAGTTTTTACAAAAATTTGTTCTTCGGATTATAAGGATTAAGATCACCACAACCACCAAAGATGCGCCCGTAATACCAAAAATGATTAGTGAAGTGTTTAAGGTCAACTTTGTTTCACCTTTCAAATACGAAATTTGATCATTTGAGTATCGTGATGAAAAAGGATCCCTGAACAGGATAGAATCCCGTACATCCTTATTATTTTCTTCCCTCTTCCATAGACTCTCAGTCTTGGCATTTAGTTTATAACGTTCAAAGTTTTGAGTTTCCATTGAATTAACCCCTTTGGTAATTTTTATTTCAACGTTCCTTTCATCTTTTTTTGAACTTATTTTATAATTATAAATTTGTCGCTTTCGCCTATTTATGAATTTTCTTTTATCGTATTCTCGTTTCTTGATGGGAATCATCATTGAACGAAAAATCAAGTAGGTTGTAGTAAATAAAAATTTCCGGCGGTGTAAAAGGCTTCCAATGAGAATGCGCAGAAAATGAAATTAAATAGTAACATGGGAGATTAAGAAAATTGAATTTAAAGGGAAACCTTCAGTTAAACACGAGGAGAGAGGAAAAAAAAAAAAAAAAAAAAGCCCCCTCCCCCCGTAATGAACTCGGAACAAATTTAAGTCAATTCCTCAATTTTACTTATTTATTTATCATAAGAAAAAACGTGTAAATTTTTCTCATTTAAACAAACAAAATAAAATAATATAAAACATGAGAAAATTTTTAAGTGTATGATATTTTGATATTGTGTTATTTGTTTAAAAAATATAATAAAAATTATTTGTTTGTTTTAATAAGGTCTTCACCAATAAATTCTTTCATCTATTTGTTTGTATTGTTACGATGAAGCAAACATAAATACTTAAATCATGATCTTAATCAAGTTCAAAAACAAAGTGCACATCTTGTAGGAGGATCATTTCCGATTGGGCGTAACGGCTAACTCGTGTCATTGCCCTCTAAAGCAAGGGTACGAACCAATGCGAAAACGGGAATTTCATCTTCGTAATTATGGTGGATGGATAAACTTCCGCATGTTCTTGACAATGTCTATCTTTTTGTCAATATAATATATTCACATGTGACGATGGCAAGTAAATGGTTTAATAGGATATATGATTGCAAATTACTAAAAATTAAAACATTCTTCGGTTGAAATATGTTTTATTTTTATATTTTGTTCTCGATTGCCACATTTGGTAATTTCATTCAACACTCTCGGTTGAACAAATTAATTTCTTAAAAAACACGCTAACTGTTATCGTATGGTATGACAATTCACGAGTTTTCTAAATCAAGCCTGTAAACATTGAAGTTTTGAAAAATAAAATATAATGTAGTTACGAACTTCACAAAGGAGTTAAATTGCTTGAAGGAGTGGAACAGAGTTTTTTTTGTTTAAGTTGTTGAAACAAAAGTCCAAAAGAGAATAGAATTGGAAAATTAAGTGAAATAGTAGGTGAAAGTATCTTTACAAAGATGTTGAATTTTGAGGCTACGAACAATTCGAAAAACTTAAACACGAGGAGAAAGATAAAAAAAAATAGAGAATTTGGAATTAAGGGTTAAGGATTTGGAAGCTAAAGTTAACTGTTGAGGTATATATCGATCCTAAATAGTTCAACAGTAAAGATAAGTTGGTTATTAACGAGGAATCCAATCGATAGTTTAATAGGTAATTAAGGGAGGGAACCAAATGCCCGGGTTGTGGAATGACTAATTTTGTAAGAATAGAGCAAGTGTTAATTCTTTTTCTTTGTCTAGACCAACATCCTCTTTGTAAAATCTAAAAAAATTAACCACCCAGCGAGCGACTTAATGTATTAGACCGCAAACTGGAAAAATTAAAAGAACAAGGAACAAAGTTAAACGAGGAAAGCGAGAAGCAAGTTATAGCCTATTAAAAAAAAAATCCTCGGGAGAAAAAAACTTTGATGGCGATAATTACAAAGGCTCTTTAAATACCGAGGAAATAAGTTATTGATATAATAAAGGGGTTTTAGGAAACGAGAACTTCAAGGGCGAGCAGTTTGTTTTATTTCATATTTAATTAATATTTGACGAGATTTGGCGGAATTGAATTCGATTAAATTAATTAACAAAATCATGTATTTATTCAGGAATTAATATTCAATAAAAATATAAAAAAACAAACAAGTTCTAATTCTATATTGCAAGATTTCTTTACTGAATTGTTGAATATTATAATAATTGAATAAATTAACATTACATAAATGTTTACAAAGAAACATACCTAGACGCAAATACTATAAATAAGATAAAAATAAAATAAAATAAGTAAAGATTTCATAAATAGACGTCTCGTGGTTTAAGAGAGGGATCAACGATTGTAACATTGATAAAATTAAATCTTTAATCGGTCTGCAGCCATGAAGGGTGAGAAACCAGCATTTCCGGCTGAACGACGCGGTAATCTATTAAGAGCACGCTTAAGCTTCATTTTAGCAGAATACTCTGGATTAGGGCAAGAATTTTTTTGTTTGAAATCTTCCCAAGATCCAAAGAGATTCTTCACTAAATCATCATCCAATTGGTGTTGTTCTGGCCAAGTACAATAAATTTCAAACGCGACCTTACTACATTCCGAGCATTTGAATTCTTGAGGGACTTCAATTTGAGTACCATCACTCTTATAAACGAATGAATAATCATAGCTAAATACGAAATCTCCATCAGGAACCGTCTCTTTGAGCCAATCAAGAACAGCCTTGGCAGCTTCAATACCGCATAATTCTATGAAAATCGAAACGATTAAAAAAAAATGAAAGTCATCACCAATTTTTTTTTTAAAAAAATATTAACTCTCCATGCTAAATTAGAAACTTACCACCACTTGAGCTCTCATGACATATGAAATCATGATCGGGAATACCAAAATAATATATCAAGACGATTCCATAAGCATAAGCAACTGTTTTGTCAATAGCCGAAGGATTTAGAGTCCAGTCAACGAGGGTTGCTAATTCGGAAGCACATTTTGTTTTAGTCTCCTTCCATACTGGTTCGGCTTCTTCATAAGTGCATTTGAATTCCGCGTCACAAAGTTCCTTTACAGATTCATCATAAAAAGTCATGTTAAAACGGTCAATCTCGGTTACTCCAGATTCGACGTATTTTTCAACAACTTTCTTGATCAGGCTGGCAGTAAAACCGCATGATGATTCACTTCCCAAAGTAGTCCAAATATGAGATTGACATTCGTTACACTTGTCACATACGAATAATTCTTCACACGTTTTTGGTATCGATTGTTCACTGAAATCCGGTATCCCGCAAAAGTTTGCATTAACTTTAGTGATCAATAATGAAATCAGACAGATGAGAAGGATTTCGAACTTCATTTTATCAAAATTTTATGAATTAGAAAGGGAATTAATTGGGAGACTTTGAGAGTGAGAAGATTGGTAGGGTTTTTATATTAGCTTCGATACTGATTTTATGTACAATAAATTACCAGGAAAGGATTAAACCGAAGGTTACAAAGCTTCCCAAGCCAAGATCAAAAGCCATATCGAGAAGCCATTCCTTTTCCCGTAAATGATCGAATGTTATTTATTATATCCATGTATAATTATGGTTGGCTTATCTAAATAAGCCAGAAATTACGCATCTCCGTTGAGCGATAACTGCGCAAATCTACTATATCTTTTTTCTCCAAAAGATGCTGATATGACATGAATCATTATCCACGATCACAGCCAAGAATTCCGGCTAACCAGCCTCACGAAACGAAAATACCCGTGCGTTTTGATGAAAATGCTGATGTCGCGAAATTTAATCCGTGTGTATTACGTGTATATAAATAAACCATTTTAACGCTGACGTTTTACGTCGTTTATTGCGCGCTAACGATATTATAATTTAAAAAGTCTCGACGTGAACTTCACCTCGATCATTCGCAGATACACTGGCAGAAATCGTTTCTTTAACCATTGAACCAGGTCCACAAACGCCAACGGTTTCGTTTCCTGACCCGTGAAATCTCAAGTAACTTTGGTCTTCCATCATGTAAAATTTGTGATATCGAAGTTGGGAGGTCATTATTTTCGGTCGATAGATCCTAAAATATATCCTGATAGTTTGGTTGAATTACTGTTATATCATTCGAGAACCATCTAAGGAAAGGTAAAACAAACGATTAAAATGTATCAATTCCAAAAGTTCAAACACATTTATATTCCTACCGAGATCGGGAACGACCCACACGAAATAAATCGATCGCGTGACAATTTGCATTCGATTAATTTTGTCGATTTACTAAATCTTTTAATATACCTCCGGCGATTAACATCACAATCTCATAATCCATAAATTCTAAACTTGGTTTTCAATAAGATTCATAACCAATTGATTCGACCCTTTACTTGACGCCACCGTGTCGTGAAGTGCGGTTGTATAGCCTCCAATTTTCTTTATATGAATCGAAAATTGTTGGATAGTTCCATAATTTATGAATAAAAATCACTGTATCGCAATTTTATTATTTTCCGCCTTTTTGGATATAATATTAATTTCATTAATTTCTAGATATCTTCGATATTTGACAATAATGTTATTATTCCTAAGATTATTAACTGAAGCTACGGAGTTTGATCTTTTGTAAAAAAACAACCATGGTGATTTTACGCGTTATCTGTGTGATCAATGCTTTTTGAAAAATTTAAAAATCGAAAAGAGAAAAAAAAATAAGGAATGTAATCAGTAGAATTTGAATAGGCCGCCGATCGATCGGGTATATTTACATACGGAATTCATTATCGCGATAGTATAAAAAAGGGAATAAAATCATTTGTATAAAGCTACAAATAAAGTAATTGTAAATTTCTTTTCTTTTCAAAGATTCACTAAAAGTAATAAGATCGTATAATTTTCAAATTTAATAAAAATCAAATCTTCAATTTGATATTTTCTTTTTAATAATAAATTCAAGTATTTCATTGGCTTTCCATGAGGAGCAGGAACTTGTGATCCATCTTATATGAAACTTAGCTATTATCATGGCGAATTTACTAGAAATACCACGCCATAATACGATTCAAAGGTTTGCTTCTTTACATTGGAAATTCAAACAAATTTAGATCAAAACCCGAATGGAGGAAATGGAACTACCAATACCTTGCAACATCGAAATTACATCACAACGGACTTCCTATAATTTCATGTGGACACCAGAATCTTCAACAAGCACAATAGCTAATGTAAATGCTCTTGTTGTAAGAAATTTTGATGCTTTGGTTTATAACAAAAGTTATTTCGTTTAATTTCACCCTTGATAATATTATTATTGGACTTGATAAAAATGCTGTTGTTGTTAAAATTTTTAATTTCTTTGAAAGATATGATTTATGTTGTAATATTTTTTTGTTGGATAGTTTACAGAATATTACTAAAACAACAAAGTCAATGCAAGAAATTCTATAAACTCTTGGAAATAAAATCGAAAAAAAAAAATGTCGAAAAAATTTTTGATATCAGCTATTTACGTGCGACTCGTATTCACTAGTTCCTTTAATCGATCTTTGTGTTTCGCTTTATAAAATTACACGTTTAATTCCATTCAAATTAAATTGTGGAATCGTAACCTCGGATTTAACCGGGGGAGGACAAAAGTATTGCACGGTCAAGAATTAGATAATTTTGTAAATTTTTTAATAAGTAACTGAGCTATATTTTTTAATAACATATTAGCTAACTATTACTTAATGAAACATTTTGTTCATTGTTTGGTTTAGAGTAATGCAAGGTGTAAAATCTAATTTTGAAAAAAATCTCTACTTTTCAATTCTTCGCACGTTATATGTTCTCGCTAAAGGATCAGCCTGTTAGATTTTTGTATGTTTTTACTGTAATGATGGCCTTTTAACGAAAATATAATGCGCAAAGTTAAAAATAGAGATTTTTTAAAATTCGATTTTACGAATTGCAACATATTAAATTAAACAATTAATAAAATATTTCATTTATGCAAATAGATGACCAAAAATGTATCTAATAAAATATGGTTCAGTTACAAATGAAAAATTTATTCATTCTCGACCGTGCAATACTTTTGTCCGGTATGAGGGGGAAAGAGCAATTCCATTTATCCGTGTAAGGTATTATCCATTTGGAAAACAACACGTGATATCCAAATCTTGCAATAATCGTTGATGAGATTACATGATAAAATGGTAGTTGAACTTATTTTGGAGTAAACATCATTCGGTACTAAACCGTTTTACGATAAATGTTTCACAATAAGGGATGCATTTTTAAAGATTGTCAGTATAACATTAATCGTTTTAAGGGTGCATAAATCTCGAGTTATCCGTGAAAATATTTTATATTGAACTTGATTCCTTCATATTATAAACAAATATGTCGGCGTTCATTGATTTAATGACAGCTGAAATTTACAGTATCACAGGTCTTATGGTAAATCGTCCATAACAATCGGATTTTTTTTTTGTGTGTACTATGATTTTGGATATTCCGGTCTAGATCATTCTTATTTTTTTAATCATATACGTATATAATAATTTATTTTTCTTTTTTTTTAAAACAAAAAAAAAAAAAATAAAATAAAATAAGCTACATATTTTTCAATGGCATTTATTTGTAAAAATATTTATAAGATTCTGGAATTTTTTTTATGACCTATTTATTAGCTGCTTTATCTTCGATTTTTTATTTCATCCTTCAAAAAAGATTCTCAACAAAAAAAAAACTTCCAATCCCACCTTATAATAATTCTTAAAATTCATCAAATATATATTTTTTTTTCATCCGGAGCATTTCTATAATGACAAACTCACAGTCAGCGAATTCTACGACAAAAAGGGAGGAAATTGAAGTAACCTCATTTTCCTCTACCGATTCAAATCGTGGTCAAATAGTAGCACTTGCGGTTAAAGAAGCTTGTGCCGTTGCGAGCTCAGGAAGAAATCATCAAGATTGGGATGCCGCTTGTAAACTCATTTCACAAAATAAATCGCTCACAAACAATGAAAAAAGAGCCATTATTACTCTCATATATGGTAAATATGATTTGTAACTTCTTTCGAAGACAAAAATTATTAAAATTATAAATATTATTCCTCTTCCAAAATAAAAATTTCTCATCTACAATTAAAAAAAAAATAATAATAATAATTAATAGATTTAATAATCTCAATCAATTATTCATTTTTCACTTCCACTTTTTTTGTATAATATTTTTTCTTTTTTCTTTTTTTTTATCCAAATTATTCTGTTTTTACTTTACAATATTCGAATACAATAAAGTTGTAAATATTAGGCTTTTTTTTTTCTAAGGTCTAGACCTAGATCACCTAGAACAAAGTTACTGTTACATTACATATTGTAATTTGACACCTGTGAACTGATAAAAGGATCTACCTTCCGTTTGAAACTAATAATGCAATGTAGACGAATTGTAAAAAGAAAAAAATTTACCCGTTATTGGATTTTACTAATGGAACTTTCCAGAGCTGCCTACAGTTTTTTTTTCGAATATACCTGAGTATTTAAAGGTTCGAGTTGGCTCATGGGCCGTATATCGCGCTAAATTTTCACGAATAGATCTTTTCGCGAATGATATATTTGCTTTTAATCGTTGTTAAATTCTCTTAATAAGTTAATTGAGAATCGGAATATGAAAGATAACTATTTATGCTTGAAGTGAATTTACTTCACCGATAGTTAAGCATTAACGAACATAAAGTTATCTGTTCGAAAAGTCAAGTTTTTATTATCGTGTTTTTTTTTTAATAATAACATAATTCTCTGCTTGATAATTTCCAATTCATTAGCAAAGGCATTTCAATCTATAAATTTTACATAATTACTTAAAATGATTTGCTATTTGAATGAATATTCAAAAAAAAAAACCCCCCTAATCCACAAAAAAACTTATATGTTTACTGAATATTTCTTATCGAGCACTCTTTCTATTATTATTGCATTTCAACTTTCTTTAATTAAAAGTTCTTTATACATAGAACCGACTTTTTATCATCATCAAATAAAAAACTAATAGAAAAATCATAAGGTATTTTAATAAATAATGACAATAAAATTTATATTATACTGTATAAAAAAAAAAAAAATGAAATATAATATATGGGGACGCCCGCAGAAAACGCCGGCTTTTACTGTGGGCGTTCCCATATATAAAATTTTGCATTTAGAATAAATGATATTCTACATATATTTAAAGATAATATGGGACCTTTGCAATAGAAAGGGGGGAAACTGCCGGAAAAAATCAATTTTACTTTTATATGCCAAATATGATTTTTAAGTCAAAATATGTTCAGATTTAGCATTAACTCAATTTTTATTTTTTCCAGCCGTTTCCCCCTTTTCTATTGCAAAGGTCCCATATCTTTAATTTTTTTTTTTTAAATCTGCAATATTATGAAATTTATATAAATTTTCAATTTGCAATTTTTTTTTTTTTTTTCCGATGTGGCACTGCCAGTAACTTTATTAAATTTATATATGAGGAAATACAAAGTAAATCGAAAATAAATCTATGCTAAGTACTAGCTATCCCCTGTAGTTATATTACAAACCTGTTTGAATCGACCTATCATCGTCTTCCCCTCCATCAAATCCACTAAGTGCATACTTAATGAAAATTAACATTAGCAAGGAAAGATAAAGAAAACATCAGTGCCTATCTAAAAATCTGAGAACGCGTAGCCAAATTTGTTCGCAAGGTATATCCAAGTCCCCCAGTTGAAAGAGGGGCTTGGTGTCTGTCTGTGAGGCAGAGGTAAACTGGCACTTCGTTTACGCTTGTCTTGTTTAGTAATGCCCATTAAACGCTCTTTGGCGATTAATAAGTTGCAACAGTGTTTCCAAACGTCATTGTATAGCTTTTGGTGAAAGAGGAGCAGTGAGCGTGAAATGATGGAGAGGCATCGCTCTTTATTGCCAGTTATTTTGTGAACAATATCTGTCAGGGAAGATGAAATTCTGGATTGAATGATGTCTATGTAACCATTAGAAGCATTTGAAGGTGATGCGAAGGCGTTATTAAGTACATCCTCTAATTCAGTTTGGTACGCTATATATCTGGCTCTGTATGAAGAGCTTAGCTGGTCAATAAGATCATTTTTGGTAGCTGAGATCATGTTCATAATTTTTGAGAAGTACAATAGACATGTCCAAATATGGAAAGTAGTTTCAGTAGCAACATTGCAACTCACACAAGGCTAGTGTTCATATAAATCAGGTCGTAATAATATGAGGCATGACAGTGAAGGAAGTTCGTTAATGAAGTTTTTAATTATGAATGATTTGAGTTTACATGAAGCAAATGATGTAACGAGAGAAGAGGTGTTTATTGAAAAAAGATTTCAGATGGTGAACTAATTGATAGATTTATTTAATGTGAGTACTCTGAGTTTGTCATTCCTGTTCAAATCCAAAAAGTTGCCAAAAGCTTATGCAGCAAAGAGTTGCTTGAGAAAACCTCTAATAGAAACCTCAATAGGAATATTATTAAAGCAAAATGAGAAATCTGATGAGGAGATATTATTAAGTAACAAGGATAGAGGAGGTGTATTGCATCCATCTTTAGCTAATCTATCCGCTATTCTATTGTAATAATTTCTAGCGTATGCTTTGATTTTGTAAAGTGAAACTTGGAGGTTAAGGTGATCAGTGATGTATTGGATAATACTCCAGATCTTATAATTGGAAACTTTTTCATGCTTTCTCAGAGAGAGATGATTGAAGAGCACATATTTATTAAAACCATGAATTGTTGCCTGGCTATCTAGGTAGACATCCACCACTGCGTTGTTTAGGGATACTATGAGAATAATGAGGAGAGCATACATTTCAGCTCGCATAGAAGAAGGCCAATTTGTGAGTGAGACTTTGAAGGTAAACAGACCATTGTCAGGATGTAAACAAATCTAACTAAATCCCATTTTACAGTTGTCTGTCCAAGGTCCTATTAAGGAGCCATCTGTATAAAATGTAAGAGCTATTGCATCAATGAAGGTGGATTGCAAATGTTTAAGCTTGGGTGAGTGTATCGATGGTTAAATAAGAAGGTCAATAATGTTATCAGTGAGCAGAATTGTTGAAGAAGGGTCATTGTATAATTTGTGAAAGATTGTATTGGTGATATGAGATATTTCCCTAAATGATTGTTTGGGTTGATTCTTGACTGTATATGATTGCTTAGGAATGGTCTGAACTAAGTATGCCAGGGCATTAGGAATACTAATAATGCAATGCTCAGATGAAACGATCTGTCTAATGAAAGAACAACCGGAGTATTTAACAAGCTGACAAACATTATTATAGTTGATGTTGTGGGTGAAATAGTAACAGATAAGATGGCTACTGTTTAAGACATCAGCTATAATTTTTCCAAAGGTTAGACCATTGAGCGTTGTGTCTCAGGTTGATACTATTTCTTTTATTTGGCTACTTAAGGTAGACATTTGAGAAATGGTTTTGTAACATGGTAAGGGGGAAGCTAGTCTGAATTCTGGTTTGATCAATCTATGTACATGACTTTCTAAAACTATGTTGTCTAATCTATAGAAAAAATCAAATGAATCAAATCTTTTTGACTGGTGGTCAAAATCCCTGAGAAGAAAACCAGAAGTAGTAATTAAATGATGACCTGAAGAAGAGATTAGTTGATCTAGAAAATATAAGTTATAGTTAGTGAGAATCTTGTTATATCATTTCAGTAGACTACTAGAAAAGATATTTGTGATAGGTTGGATGCCTCCAGTAATTTATTCATGAGGAGAGGAAAAACATTAAGAGAAAGTTTTGAGGATAAAGAGTTAATAAGGGAAAGGAAGGTATCAATTAAGTTTCTATGTAAACTTTTGTTAAAAGAATGTGGCCAATAATTTAGGGGGGATGTAACAAGAATATTGCTTGATTGTAATTAGTAAAGTCAAATTAAAGAGATGTTCTTATAAAGGGATGTGTTATTAAATTAGTAAATAAGAGCAGTTGAAAGGGATTTGATTTGCAGTGACCAAAGGTCACTTAAGTTATAGAATTGTTTGGAATTCAAAAAGATGTTAAGGAGGGTAAGTGCAAATTTATTTTTATGTTTGAAAAGTGAATGTATGGGAGCGAAAATTTTATGATATTCATTTTTTGAAAGGGGTGTCAGCTGCATACGATACTCTAGCAGGGGATATAAAACCATATTGATAATATAAAATAGTTGTTTATCCGTTAATAGTTTATATTTTATAGAAGTGATGAAACAGTTCACATCGAACACGAACTGCTTCTTGATGAATGATTGAGCTTTCTGACTGTTAATTCACACACCTAAAAACTATACTGATCCTTTTTCAGGAGTAATACTGATATTGGTTTAGCCAAATTTGATAGGAACAGGAAGGATATCAACATAGCAGGTCGTCAACAGTTTTGATTTCTCTTTGTTGAATGCAGATCTGGTGAGATTATAAAATTCATCTACAACGTGTAAAATTTCTTCTAGGTCTTGTTTGGAACTAGCCATTCAGTTTGTATCATCCATAAATGCAAGTGACGAAATGGAGGCTGATATAGTACTGGTATTCATAGAGGTGATGTCAGAAATCCAAGTATAATCAATTGTATAGCCTTTATTTAGAAAGCCTACTTCGCAAAGTAAAGGATCCAGGTAGATACACCACACTAAAGGAGAAATAACTTCTCTTTGATCGATACCTATCTTGATATCATATAAGTCAATGGTTTCCTGTGCGATAAATACAGCGTTTCTTTTTGAGGTAAAGAGATTTATGATAAGTTCAATAGTTAACTTAGGGACTTTGATTCTGTTTAAAGCGAGATGAAGATAAGACAAATCTACACGATCGTAAGCCTTAGAAAGGTCTTGCAGTAGAATTCAAATTTCTTTATTATTCCTGATAGCATTCTCTAGTAGCATATTAATAATTTTTATAGATAGTTCTATTGATCCTCCTGGTAATCTAGCAAAGTTTCCTCCCTTGAGAATATTGTGGTTAGCTAATATTCAAGAGAGTCTATTGGTGATGATCTTAACAAGACCTTTACATGCGATTTCGAGTAGTGTAATGAGTCTGATTTTGGTTATGTTACATTCCCATTCTATGGGTTTGGGAATGGGATATATGTGAATGATTTTTCATTTGTTGAAGATGTCTCCTATTATGAAGCACATGCAGATGAGTTTCCAAAGAAGTCGCTAAAGCTTATCTTCAAGGTGAGCAATCATTTCATTGGTGATACCAGAGGAACCAGCTGCTTTATTATTGGGAAGTATTCTAAGGACAGCAAGCCATTCATCATATGTGGGAGGTTGCATGAAATTGGAATAGTGTTGATCATTAACGTAGTCCTTAGGTTTATATTGCTCAGACTATCTGAGAGGCATAGGGTACACAGGAATTAAGAGGACAGCAAAGTTTTGGAAATGGTCAATTGTAGCTCTTTTGATTTCCTCTAGTTCGATGGTAAAACATTTATTATCTAAGTTCTTGTTTGTGATAAGCAGTCGATCGAGCACTATAAATCATTTCTTTCAATTTAAGATAGAGGCAATCATTTTGGAGAGGTTATCTTGCAAGTTGTCACATCACTTGTCTATAAGGACTTGATAGCCAATTCTTTTATTTTTTGTATTTTGATCTTAACTAATGCTGTTAAAGATTTGTGAAGATCCTTAATTTTTAATTTGATGTCATTGATATTATCAATTCGCAGAGAGGAAGAAAAGGAACACGTAGGAAGTTTCAATTTTGCGATCAGCTTTTTCATATTATCCTTGATATAGGACCATTCAAGAGGTTCAGACTAACGGTTTGTTTGTAAAAGTGAGTCTTTAAAATGAAGCAGAAATGAGCTAACCTTCCTGACTGCAATGAAAGAGGGGGCTAATCAAAAAGTCATTTATCTTTTTGTTGTGAGAAAATCCAAACTTGAGGTATGACATATCTGTTGGTAACAAGGATAGCAGCTTTAATATATATCTATAGGGTGTTTATATTGCATCTGTTAGTGAGAAGGTTCGAGAGGTGATCCAGGTTGTGACATCTATAATGAAAATCAGTTTGCGCAGCAAATTCATTTCATTTGGATGGGTTTATAGCTCTTAAATTAGGAACTTGTCATTTATTTTATAAGGTACAACTTCAAGCACTTGATTGCATACGACAATCAGCAAATATCGCAAAAATGATTTTATGGTTAGACGAGTAGAGGACTGGCTGATCTAAGTATGAATAAAGGAATTCTGAAGTGAAGTTAGATGAGACAAAAATGGTGTCAATTCTTAAACTACGTGAGCCTGAGTGGTATGTGGGTTGGGGTGTATCATGACAAACATCATAAAGATCTAGGAAGTTTAATGTGAAAAGCCATTTATAAAAGTCTATTTGCCAGTGTAAGGCTTTACTATTATTAACTTGTGACCAGTAGGTATTGAGATTCACGTTGAAGTCTCCTAGAATGATAGTCCTGAAATCTGCTCTAATGCTGTCGTAAACATGTTTAATGATTAATTTGTGTAAGTTGAGCCATTCCGTCTTAATATCAGATTTAGTTGAAGCATGTAAATAGACACAGAAGATGCGAAGTTTGGTATATCCAGATAAATACAAGTCTATGTAGATAAATCGATCATTATCCAGATAGGCTTTTTGGATGTAAACAGCCCAGGATTTTTTAACAAGAATACCTAGCGTGTGAGTTAAGGCAGGTGCTCTAAAAAGAAGTGTAATTAGGGTTATATGTATAACAAAAAAATTGATCAGACTTGTGTCAAGTTTCAGTAAAACCTACAAAATCCGTATTAAGATCTGTGAATATATCGTTAATAAATTAGTTCTTGATTGAACATTGAAGTGAGTTTATATTATAACATTATAGGTAGCAAAAGATATAGTAGGTGTGTCTTTTAAATTATTTTGATTGTTGGTGGAATGTTCTATATGTTTATTGTTGTAATTATTATTTTTATCGATTTTTGTATTATTATTAATCATAGTTGTGGGTTAGGTAGTGGGTGAAATTATTGTGGGGGGAACTAGATGGTTTTTGCATCTGAGCCATGATTTTGAGCATTTGGGTATTAACGATCTGTAATTGCTTCTGTTGTTCAGCGATGACAGAGGCTTGTTCTTCAATAATTGCTTGTGTTTTATAGTCAATGAAAACAGGTAACTTATTAGGGTCTTTATCTGAAGAGGAATTGGTAATACAAACTCTTTTTTAGGGGGTAGAGGTAGATGCAGATTGTTATGCAATAGGCCCGTTATTCAGGACGCTTGACTGTGAAGAGGAAGGTGAGGTATAGATAGTTGATTGAGCCTTTTCTAGCTTAACAATATGAATTTCAAGATCAGACATAGCCTTCTGCATACCCGTGAGCATGCTGAGGATTCTATCTAGCTTATCATTAGTCATGTTGTTATTATTATTAGGATTGTGAACTGAGTCATCAATCGAAGAACCTGCGAAGCCTTTGTCTTTGACTTTGCCTTTATCTGTTGCTGGTTTATTTCCTTCTTTGGAAAGGGATGACTGGTTATTATTGAATTGATAATCATTGTATCTCGTGATCAAGGATCTAGATCTAGCAATTGTATAGTTTTTGAACAGAGGGAAGCTTGTAGATTGGAGTTTTAGGTTGATCGACAGGATCGTCATTTACTGATGAAACAATTTGGAAGCATTTCATGACAATGTGTTCTGAAGAGCTACATTTATGACAATATCTCGCATCAGCTGAGCATCATTGGAGTTCATTGTCGCTAAATGCAAAAGATTGTTTAAAAGCATTGTTGAGGTCTGCTTCTGTTTCGAAGTAAAAGACTGCGAAGGATCGAGGTTTATAATTGTTTAAATGAGGAATGTAGAGGACTTTAGCTTTAGTGGCTAATGTAATGTTTTGCAGATCCTAACAGAGGTGTTGAAGAGCAAATTAGTGAGTCTCATTCTAAAGTGATTATGTTGTTTAACTTGTTCTAGGATGAGGCAGGTCAGGTATACTCAGACGTAATCATTGTAGATAAAACGTGACTATTGAATATGAAAGAAATCGACACTCTTAGGATCTTTATAAGTGATATAAGCTTGTTGCCAAAGATCTCTGGTAAACATTTGTATAGTAACTATCTTGCTATATTTAGCAAATATGTTGGTGAGCTGTTCCTTTTTGAGATTAAGGTGAATATTAGTGATGCGAAGTGTGCGTTAAGAGAACTGCATATTTTCTTTGTAAGTGGCATACTGAACCAGCTGATATCCAAATTGGGAAATTTCGTATTAAGGCTGATTCTATAGATTGCTGATCATTGAAGTAGATTATGATTGACTGAACAAGGTTAACGTAACAGACATTAATCCTCCTGAACGCATTATCAAGAATGAAGTGAGCATTAACAATTTTAGAAATAGTAGCAGTGGTGAAGTCCTTGGGGCTTTTGAAAATGGTTGCTACGTAAGCAAATGGAGTTGAACGAGTAATAACTGTGAAATCTTTGTTTTGATCCATTTCTATATTAGAATCATCTTCTATAGGAAGGTATTCATTCTTATCCAAGATGTTAGGGGGAGTAGGAGTCAGTAGTTTGAAAAAGTTTTCGATAAGAGCAGCGTCTGAAGCTGAAGACGGGTCTAGCTTTTCTCCAGAGTCAAAAGTTAAAGCAACTGGTATCTTGAGAGTTTGTTGGTATTCTGTTAGATTGAAACGATGCTTATTTTTCATTGACGCATTTTTGTTTTAGTTTTTTCTGACCATAGTAAATAAAGGTAACTTCTAAAATAAACTCTTCTCTGGTTGTAAAGTGTATTTGAGCTGTTGTAGAACTATAAGACTAACTAACAGAATCAAAAATATAATAAGACTTTGAAGGTGAACATTTTTATTTTCTTAGACTTTTTTCAAAAAGTAATCAATAGAAAGAGTTCTTTATATTATTTTATTTTTTACTTGTAAGTATAAGATTATATATAAAATATTGTAAAAAAGTTACATTTTTAATATATAGTAGATATAAGTTCTGCATAAGCTGGCTTAGCTTAGATTGAGCCAAACCACTTTTTTTTCAGCTTGACTCGTAGAGATTAATTGACAAACTAAGCCAAGCTAATGTGGCTTGCAAGCTGACTCATTCAGCTTGCATTTATATTTAGAAACGAAAAACTATTAATAGAAACGATTCCCTTTGAGAGAATTATTTCCAGAGCAAATTCCATAAAGGATTTCGCTTCCAGAATAATTTCCTTAAAGGATTTCGCTTCCAGGATGATTTCCTTAAAGAACTTCACTTTCAGAGCGATTTTCTTTAAGAAAACACCATCCAGATGCGTTTTTCTTTAAAGGAAACATTACCAGGACTGTTTTTTTTAAAAAAAATGTTACCAGAACTGTTTTTCTTAAAAGAAAATGTTACCAAAGCCATTTTTCTTCAAAGAAAAACTGCGTTTGGAATTATTTTCTTCTTTGAAGAAAATACAAGTCAACGAGCTGAGCTGCAGTACAAGCCAAGCCATGGCATAAGCTGGCTTATCTGATTCACGGCTTATTTTATAGTAGCTCGAGCTGAACCTAAACGAGCTGGCCTATTTGGCTTTCAAGCGGCTTAACTTATGCGAAGCTCTAAGTAGATAGAATAAATTTTATTAGATTTGTTATATTAAAATATATTTAATAGTATAATCTAATGTAAAAAGGTTTAATATACAGTCAACTCTTGATATAGCGAACTCTTGATATAATGAATTTTTTAAACAAATATAATAAAAATACTCTTGTTA
>CAJVPP010000080.1:0-51208 GCA_910592005.1 Funneliformis mosseae | reverse complement strand
GAAATCAGTAATCATCTACTATAACGAATAATTCGTTAACGCTATAACGAATTATTCGTTATACATTTCGCATAATTTGTTATAGCGTTAACGAAGATTCTTATAAAGAAGTCCTGATCGGCTAGATCGGTAACTTCGTTATATTGAGGTGTGACTGTATAATGAAATATATTTAAGATTTACACATATATTTAGATGGGTTTCATAAAAATGTTGAATTATATAAATTGAGCTAATTTTATTATGTCTGTCTGATCTAAAGAAAGAAACAATTTTTAGTTAAGTTGTTAAAGGTTTTCTGAAAAAATCATCAAAAACTATAATAGTAAATTAGCTAGCTCTTTTAAAAGATAAAATATCAGGTAGTTTTTCAGGCTTGATTAGTTTGAATCTCACATTTTCATACTATAGAGCTTACTTATCTATAGTTATAAATTCATAAAAATATTGTACTGCTTTCCATAATTCTTCATCTTAGTGTTGCGTAATAATAATTAAATTATTATACAGAATATACCTTTTACTAAAATTTCTGCTCCCACCTTTTAGTATTTATGATCATGCTTTTTACTAGACATTTATAGATAGATTTTTGGATATTTACTTCTTAGAAGCTAATGTATTACTATATTCATCTTTTCAAACTCAGAAATTCTTGCAACTAGTAATCTAAATAGATATTTAGAAGTGAATAGATTCTGTTTTTTTAAAGGTATAGTTTCATCTAATTTGCATAGTTCATAATACTCTATAGTATTTTGAAAAGTAGGATAATTATTCAAGAAATATATTTATTAACTGCAAGAAAAAAATTAAAATGGAAGAACTAGTTATTTATATTAATCCTCAAAAAGTGCGAAAGCTAGAACAAATCATAGCAAACAAATATTTATGATTAATATTGGTCTCTAAAAAAACTTATAATTTAGACCAGCATCTTACCTTGCAAAAACTATATTATCATTCTGAAGGTCTGTATCAAAATTCTAAGAGATTATGGGATGCTTGTAAAAAAACCAGCTATAGCTTTCCATTTATTGATGTAAAAAAATAGCTTAAAGATCAAGCAATGTATCAAATTTTCCGTCCTTCACTAAAGCATATACCTTATGCCAATTACTTTAAAATCATGAAGCCAAATACTGTTCATCAATATGATTTGATCGAAATACCATATGATGATATAGATATAAATTTATTAGATGATAGCCCAATATTTTACTATGTGTTATTAGTTATAGACTGCACAACTAGATTTAAAGATTTTGTTTTTTTAACATCAAAAAGTAGTAAAAAAGTCGTGAAAGTATTTAAAAGTGTATATGATAATTTTGATAAACCTTTTAACTGGTTTCAAAAATTATAATGTTATAAGAGTACTAAATTTATAGGATATGTGACTTTATTAATGAATAAACTTGACATTAAAATCTGAAGGATTGTAACATGTTTCAGATATATAAGCTTGGCTATTCTTGATAATTATGCTAGACATTTTCTAGAAGAGTTTTTAAAAATTAGTATTCAGTAGAGTTTCTCCTGTCTACTAGCAAGTGCTATAGAAAATGTAAGCGGTTTTGCAAGAAAAATTGTTAATAATATAAATGATAGTCTAATTTGATTGATTGGGATAAGTCCTAATAATATCACAAAATTTGAGCAGATATATTTTAAATCATTAGTAAAATATAATCGCCTAATAGATGTTGATGAATCATAACTACCAAAGGGTACTACTATCTGATTTTACTTGCTCCTGAAGAGTGAAAAAATAATCCTTTCGAATGATACTGAATAATAGATCTGATATAGTTTTCTAACCTGCATAAGATCTGAAGAATTATTATTGAAAAGAATCCTCCAATACCTATTTTATATTATTTAGATAAATCAGGACCTCAATAACCCTTCGTAAGGGAGAGTCAGAAATGATGTCATTTGATTTTTGAGGGCTTTTCCTTTCTCTTTCCTATCATAATATCTAATTAAAGAATTGTATAACTTTATTTATTGTGTGACAATAATTTTAAACTTTAGAAAATTTATGAATTTATAGTTATTTTATTGTTATAAAATTTTATCATACATTATGTAAATTAATTTGAAATGTAAGATGATCTTTATCCTAAGATTGTACTTTATCTTTTTTATATCCACCACTACTTGTTCGTTGTTTAAGAGTTTATATAGCTGAGATTTTATCTCTATGATCAGAAGATTGATTTATATATGATTCTTTATAATTTGTCACTGCATCACGATTTTTTACCATAGATTGACCATCATTTTCTTGTATTACTTTTTTTCCACTTAGATGTATAGTCTTACTATACATCTTCATAAATGCCTTTGTTGAAAAATATTTTTCACAATTTTAGCATACAAGTTTATAATACAATTTGGATGAAATACTCAGGCAATGCTCATTATAGTTAAGAAGCCGATCACTAAAATATTCCAATGTGTACAATAGATTAAGAAAATACTTATCTTGTCTTTATATAATGGGAGGAAGATATCCATTATTTAGTGATAAAAATTCAAAAGCGTCAGAAGTTCGCAGTGATTTATAATAATTCCAATCCTTGCATTTTCATAAATCAAGAGAATATTTACAAATTTGCGAATAGCGATCAACCCAATCTCACGTTTCTTTTTTAATATCTGAAATATAGTATGGTTATACCTTTCAATGTATATAGCAATAACTGGTTACCTATTGATAAGATCACGATTCTATAGTTCTCAGAGATATTCACTAGCATATTTAAAATTTTTACGTCTGAGTTCTTCATCAACACAGAAATTTATCCATTTATATTACTAAGATGCTTTCTATAATTAAAAGAATTCAATACAATACCTACTAATTTGTCAGATAATGATAACATGCTTTTTTCTATTGGGTTATATGCTGATTGCCTTAATGCATGTATTTGCACTGTAAGGTAGTCCAAATTGAGTTTCTTAAAAATAAGCATATATTTCTAAATATTAGTGAGGAACTGAGAATTTTCATCAGGTCCTCCGTCTGTCAATAAACACCAAATAGGTTTTACTGAAGTTTCATAATGTGTAAATTCATTATAAGCCTCCTCCTCTACAATTGTTATAAGATCAATCATATATATTTCAGACAAAGTACTCAAAAAGTATTCAGAACGAATAAAGATTCACATTTTTCTAGAATGTAAAGAATTATTTGTGTTATTAGGATTAATCAATAAGTAAACAGATGGAATCAATTTATACTTAGAACCTACTGAGAAGTCATGATCAGGAATAGATACAGGTTCATTTGATGTCTGTATTATCTTAAATGTTTTTCTAACTGCCGCAATACCTAATGGAACCTATAATAACAATTTAACCTTTTAATAATTACCAATCATTTATTTAATTGATTAAACTTTAAAAATTATACTTGAAAAATTGATAACATAAAGTCAATCATTTTTTATAAGCTTTTTATTTATTTTTTATAAACTTTTTATTTATATTTCTAAAATTTTTTTCTCTGCTATCCAAAAAATTTATTTGTTCTAACTATTAAAATTTCAATAAAATAATAATAAATATATACCTTAGCTTTATCGTCCTGTAAAATCAGAACAACATTTTGTGAAAAAGCAGATGCAAATATTTTACACCTTTAACTGATACTAAACAATAATATTCATTAACATGATTACTCATTTCATTTTTTTCTAATAGTCGCCAAGTGAATTTATGCAGGATAATGATGTTGTTTTGCTTTCTTTATCCCAGAATGCTGAGGTTGCATATAATTTTGTAATATAGATTTTACCATATATATATTATAATTTTCTTCCATTTTTTCATAGAGATGCTTAATTATTTGCACTTTGATCACCTTCTTATATCGTTTATAATCTGTGGCTTCAAACTCAATGCTAATATGCATCTTTTTTAAAAGATTAGGATCATTCATTAGATATGATGGGTGACCTGGTATATAATATACTTTCACAATATTTTCTTTTTCTAGCATTTCTTTTTTTTTGACTTATTGTTGAGCTGCTGCATTATCTTTTAACCGCTTAAGCTTTTGTTCTTTCATATTTATAGTCCTTTCAAGCCCTTTGATCTTTGAAAGAAACTGTGAATGAAGTTCTGATGATGTTATCACTTGTGATAACTTAGTATATTCATATACTTCTGTTTTAACCTTTTAAATAATAACAACTGATTGTTTTTATACTGATGCATTAAGTGAAAGCTGAGTATTATCAGGAGGACTAAGGATTGGTATAAGTGGTGAAGGTGGTATAGGTGGTGAAGGTAATATAGGTGATGAAGGTAATATTGATAAAGATGGTATAGGTGATAAAGGTTTAGCTGCGGATTTTTATTGTAAAGATTGTGAAAAAAAAGGAAAAAAAGGTTGAATGGGTGTCTTTAATAGGTTAGAAATAAGGGTTTTAATATAATTTGCATTTTTTGTTTTAACTTCTCGCTAATTACTTTGTGCTTGAAGTTGAAGTTCTTTTTTACTAGGTGCAGCATTACAGCTTTCTATCATTTTAGAGTATGTAAAAGCATTTACATATTATTTATAAAAATTTTACAGTTTTTGGACAAGATAATTTTTGGAATATTTTTACTCTTGAAAATATGTTTGTTTTATTGTAAAAAAACCCACAGTATAACAGCAAGAAAAATTTCTTCTTTACATTTTTTAAAGTTGCAAAAGTGGAAAATTTTTTTTTCTTACATTAAACTATTATAATACTTGTTTAACGTTAAACAAAAATTTGCCATAATAAATATATGATGTAAAATGCGCAGTAAATTTACACACAGTAACATTTGTGATGTTTGACACGAGTAGTAAATTTAGATTTATCTAAAAAAGGATTTGTGTAATATTATTAACTGGCATCCTCTCTCTTTATGATGAATATGATTGGCTAATTGACTTATATAACGTTATCAACTGATACACCTCTTTCTTTATAATGCATATAATTGGTTAATTTATTTATCTAAAAAAAATTTGTGTAATGTCATCAACTACTTCATCCTCTTTCTCTCTAATAGAATGACATCATATCTGGCCTTCTCCTAAGAAAACAGTTAATATATATTAAGGAAGAACCTATGTTGTCTCTTAAGTGGGTATTAGAAGATAACTAAATACATATAAAATACTTCTTATAAAAGTTTCTAAGTCTACTACATAGTAGAGGATTATAATAAGGATTACTCCTTTCTGATAACATAACACCCTCTTTTTAATTATGCTAGATTTATATATCTAGATTTATCTGCCTTTACAGATAAAAAAAGAAATGAATTAGTAATATTGATTACCGCTATATTTAAAGACCAAGCCTAATTTTTTATTATAACCATTTAGATGTAATCCTTCTAAAAAATTTAGGCTTTCAGAGTGGAAATTTTTTATGTAATAAATTCTCAAATATATACTAGCATGCTCTTTTCAGTATATTAGAACAAATGTTATATTATCTATAATTTTGTTTCATATTTTTATATAGCGTCTCTTATTGATAACTTTTTATATATAATCATAAATATATATTAAGACTAATTTTGTTTAAGTATTGTCTTTGAGCATATGTTAGAGCTTTAGTATCAATTTCATCTTGCATTTTATAGGTACAATAGAATATCATGTACAGAAATTTGTGATAGTGATTACCAGCTCTAGACTAGTTTAGTCAAAAAAATTGATCTTGATATATGCAAATCCAAAAAAGTAAAATTAAACTTAGTTACTACTATTACATAAGTAAAAAATAAGTATTATCAGTATTTTTAGCAGGAAGTGACAATTTCAGCTAAAGGTACTTGACAATACAGCTCAACAATCTTATCTATATATTTGCTTTTTTTATGTATTATTAATATCATCAAATAGATTGATATCTTATAATAATTTTTTCATCTGTTTATAAAGATTTTGCCATTATACATAATATTTATTTCGTAAAATAAAAGACTTAATAAGACAGGGAAGAATTCTTATAAGATTATTTATATGAGATTTGATTATTACATAAATATTTGTAATTTCTTCTTCTGCAGTAATCCAATCATAATACAGAGTATAAAGAACTATATAAATATGAGTTATTTCTTGTTTACTCTAGTCTAACTGATATTTTATAAAATCAAGATCTTCATAAAATTCCCTTTTTTTGCTTTAAAATAACTTAAAATGCTTTAAAATTCTATTAATGATTCACAGTAAGATAGGAATATAATATATCTTTAATCTTAAGATTACTAAAATTAATTCAAGTAGTTTAGAATAAATAAGTGGACGAGGCCTAGCATTTTTTGCATAAATAGCATGATTAGGATTGTTAAAGTTAGTCTTAGTCTGATCCTAATCCTGAGACCTATAAGTCTTATTATACAGACCTACAGACCAGATCCACACATAACAAGTCTTATGACTTAGATCTGACTAAGTTCAGTCCTGAATTTTATTCTAGGACTTAGTTTCGACTATTATTTTATGATCATCATATTACGTCTGATCCAAATCATTATAATTTTATTATATTACACAATTCAAAATTTTATATTTATTACTGATCCAAATCATTACAATTTTATTATATAATATGAACAGACAAAATACAAATTATAAATTGCATATTTCTTCATCTTTTCATATTTCCTACAAAGATTTTTTCAATAAAAAGGTAAGGTTTTTTTTTTTTTTTTTTTCTTAGTTACTAACTATTATTTCCTTTCAATTTGTTTACCAATTTTATTATTGTTTTATTATCATATCGATCTCAATGATCGTAAATCATAAATCGCAAATATTTTCTTTCTATTTTATATTTCCTTACTGAGATTTTTTTTGCATCAAAAAAAGGTAAGATTTTTTTCCTTTTATTCCTTTTTTTTTTTAAAAAAAAGTATTGGCTACATCATTTTCCTTCAATTTGTTCACCGATTTTATTATTGATCCAACTTTAGGAACATAATGATACTCTTGCAGTTTCTGAATGCAACTTATTCCAAGCTTTGGTGATAGTGTTACTTGCTATAGAAAAGGCTTGTTCATAGACTACACTAGTTGCTTGTATAGCTAGGTAATCTCTTACTATTAGTGAAAGTATAGGAAATTCAGCTGAATATGCTCGCTACTAAAGAAGTAGATCTATATTATCTTCATATGGCAAAGCTAAATACCGATCTAATTCAGTAAAAGCAGAATTAGATAAAGTGAAAGCTTGTGATGTTTTAGTAGTTTCCCCTAAATAACGTTTTTTTAGTTGATAAAAGAATTCACGTGATAATGATGATGATTTAGAGTTTTCTTAAGGTTGTGATCGTGTTTTTTGAGTAATATATAAGGAAAACTTTTCTTTTAAGGCATTAATTGCCTTTGTTGTTTCTTCTCCAATTTCAAAAACGGAACTTTTATTTTAGGGATTATATAATGAGACAATTGTAGTTGTATCATTGATGATTGTCCAATATTCTTCAATTTTATAATTTATCAAATTTGCTAACTCATACTGGTCAAAACTATCTATTTCAATACAATATTTTAAATGTGCTTTAATTTCATTAAAGAAATAAAGCATATCGGTTATAATAGAATATGACGAACCTGAAAAAATTACAGTTGCTTTTTCAAGAGGCTCCAAAATGATAAGTGTTTCCTTTAATAATTAAATTTAATATTAAGTTTTTTTTTGTTTTTAATATATATAATATTTACTAATATATATTTACCTTTATTTTTTTCTATGTTATTGCATTTGTCATTAAATTTTATATATCTTCATGTTTAATTACAAGCATTTTAATGCTGTTTCCATTCTTTGTAACTTTTAAAGCATATAAAAAATGGAGTTTCATCTAGTTTTTACATCTATTTCGGACTGGAGATATTAAAGTTTTTTATATTACATAATTCGCGCAAATTATCACATAATAAAACAGACTTTTTAATCTTTGTCATTAACTTGCGTACATTTAATATTTCTTCGTCAATTATTTCCATACCATGTTGAATTGCAAGGTTAAGAATATGAGCTGAACAGCGATAATATTTAAAAGAAAAATTATTTAAAGCCTGTTCAAATTCTTCAGCTAATTTTTTTTCACAGAATACCATTGCTGACTCATTGTCTGTTATAAATGATAAAGTTATATTTGTTAAATTGAATTCTTTAAGAATATTAATAATTGTATTTGCTATATTAACTCCTGTATGTTAAATTTGAAAGGGAATAATATCAAGTAGAAACTGTTGAAAATTCCAATCTTGGTCAATATAATGAATAGTTAAACCAAGAAATGATTCACCATTTAATGTTAATATCCATATGTCAGTGGTAAATGCAACTTTACCAGATATTTTACGTAGATTATACTCAATATTTAATCGATATTTATCAAATTCTTGCATAACCATTTCTTTAACTTGATGACAGTTTAGAACCTTATAACGAAAATCAAATATATTTATCATTTTGATGAATTTTTTATTTTCTACAACTCTAAAAGATTATTGATCAGAAATTATCTAAATTACAATTACTTGATCTCATTCTAACTTTTTTTTTAGAAGACCAAGGATCAGTACATTGAAAATTTAAAACTGTTTGTTGTTTATTAACTTTTAGTATTTTTATTTAGTGTTTGCTTAATAAATGACGTTCTATACTAGAGTTACCCGACGTAGGAGAGAAGGTAAAATTACATTTCATACACACAGGTATTCTTGAATAAGTTAAAGTTTCATAACTTATGTAATTCCATAAAAAAGAGGTTTTTCATAAATTTTGAGAGTTTTGTGAACTTCATAAGTCTTGTAAACTTCTTGTATTTGATGTAATAGATGAAGTTTCATCAAATAATCTATTATTATAAAAATTATAAAGGATATATCTAATTAATTTTTATTAATATCAGTATCTAAATAAAAGATGAACTGTTATTATTGTCAATAAGATTATTATTATCAAGGTTTTCTAAATTCAATGTACAAAAAAATAGCATTTTATATAAAGTAATACATGTTATATTTAATAATATATAATTTTTAACTTTTTTTTTTAACTAAAATTTAATTGGTTAGGACTTATTTAGGACTTAGTCTCTATTAGTCTAAAAAATTAGACTTAATGATCTGCAGACTTAGTCTTAAAACTGGATCTTTAAGTCTAAGATCTAAGACTTTAATAACCTTATTCAATACTGGACAATGTGTTGCATTATCACAAACTACACCAATATATAGTACAGATTTTACTCCACTGTCACAAACCTCTATGATCTTCTCTCTTCCAAACTCACCACTAGCAAACATCCAGAATCCATTTGTCTCTTCATCCTAATCTTTAAACTATTGATGGTACCTCAGAAGGGTAAGTGTACCAATGAAAATATAAACCTCTCAGAATTATCAAGAGCTGTAAAAGCAGTTTATTATAATGCTACTGTGAATAATAAATTAATATATTTAATTTTAGATTCAAGATCAGCTGAGAGTATAATGTCTAAATCTTTTTTACAACAATTAAGGTGAAAAATCGAATCAGCTTTTATTATCACAATGATTAACATACAAAGAGAATGATTATAACTTTTAAGATGAGTCACTAATATTTCTTTACAAATAAATAGTGTAGAAATCCCTATTAACGTCGATATCACAGAATCAACTAATTATTATATAGTAGTAGAAAATGATTGGCTTACCAAATGTTGAGGATGATTTTATTGGAACTGTCAAAAATTTACATTCAGCTAAAATAATAAAGAATATCAGATACCTATGACCTGTTGGAAAAAATCACAGTTCAATCATTTTTAGCAACCTGTCGACATTATCAAAAATTTTTTTGATAAAGAATATGAAAATGAAGAATTAGTAGCTTAATGACACTATATGATATTAGAAGATCATAACAATTCTATTTCTTTAGTTGAAAGTAACTCAAAACAAACTTTGGTAGGTGAACAAAAATATTCCTCCTAATATTTTGACAATTTAAACCAAAAATTTAATATTCAACCACCCAAAGATGCTAAATGGAAATATCATTAGCAAGAATCAAAAAGTCGATGTTGGTATCATAATAAATTAGATAAAATTGATGATAATTGCCAACTATGTAAGAAGGAATAGGATCACTGACAACTACTACAAAATATTCCTTATGAGTTACTATCCTGTAAAATAACCTATAAACATCTTAATAGATCCCAACAGCAACAAATTACTCAATTTCTACATAAAAATAGTGATGTGTTCACTGATGATTTATCACAATTAAGACATACAATGATTGAAATATATCACATACCTGTAGAAAATCTGATGTTTATATAATAACATGCATATAGGGTAGCTTTCTTAAAGCAAGAATTTATCAAAGATTAAGTTAGTAAAATGTTGAAATATAACTTAATACAGCCCTCTGAAAGTCCTTGGGCTTCACTAGTTGTTTTCATCTAAAAAAAAGAATGAAAAACTTCAGTTTTATGTTGATTACAGGAAACTTAATAGTGTTATTTAACGAGATGGATATCCTTTACTATGAATTGATGAATTGCTAGATATGTTTGAAAAGGCTAAGTATTTTTCAACATTAGATTTAGCCAGCGAATATTGGCAAGTTGCTATGGACCCAAATGACCAAACAAAATAGCTTTTATAACTAGTCAAAGATTTTATAAATTTAAAGTAATGTCATTTGGATTAACAAATGCATCTATAATTTTTTAATATTTAATGAATAAGATTTTTAGAGAAGAAATTGGACAGTTCATAGCTGTATATTTTGACGATATTATTATCTTTTCAGATACCTTTAATACACATTTGCGACATTTATAACTCATCATTAAACAAATAAAAACACTTAATTAAAACTCAAACAAGATAAATGTGAGTTTACTAAATTAGAATTAGCATTTCTAGGACACATCGTGAGTGGACAAAGAATCTCACCAAATCCCTCTAAAATAAATAAAATCAAGAATTTTCCAATCCCAAAGAATATTACTGAGTTGTGAGGATTTCTAGGACTAGCATCATATTATAGAAGATTTATTCAGAATTTCTCAAAATCAGCTGTACTATTGCATTTATTATTACAAAAAGATATACTTTATATTTAGACAGAACTACAACAAAAGGCTTTTGAACATTTAAAAATATGCTTAATAACTGCATCAGTCTTAATTTATTCTGATTTCAAACACAAGTTTTTACTCTTTACTAATAGTTCATACATAGGCTTTAGCGTAATATTAGTACAATAAGATGATAATAATAAGGAATATGTTATAGCTTATGCTAGTTGAAGTATAAGTCATGCTGAGTGAAATTAGGCTCCAATTGAATTGGAATGTCTTGCCGTTGTATGGAGAATAGAACACTTTTGACCTTATTTGTTACATTAACTATTTGAACTAATTACTGATCATATAACCCTACAATAACTTTTTAATAAACCTGACCCTCCTCATAAGTTATGAGATAGATTATTCATATTATAAAATTCTCATATCAAATTTGATATAAAAAAGGAAAATTACATTTGAATGCTGACGCATTGTCCTGACTTCTCCCACAATAATCTATAACAATTATAACAAAAATTTGAAAGTGAAAGCGTAAGTATTAGCATTATGACTAATAGCTCTACAATATGGAATCTGAAACCTACCACCAATTATACCAATATCTTACTCAACTTATATATCCTCCAAACCTGACCTCTTCATAATGACACGCCATTCAAAAATAAGCTCAACATTATTTCGTACAAAACTAATAACTTTACAGACGTAATCATAAACATTCAATTCAACTATTACTTGTAATCAAAACTAACAAAGTTAAAAGTATTCTATATAATATTCATAATGAACCTTTAGGAGAACATTTAGCACATGATATTACTTACAACAAAATCACCTCTTGATCTTACTGGCCTAATATGTATAAAATGATTGATAATTAGATACGAACATGTGATGTATGCTAATGACAAAGAAGGCCAAAACCCAAAGAATCATTGCATTCTATACCTATTAGACAACTATTCGATAATATTGGAATAGACTACATAAGACTACTTTCACGTACGATAAAAGGAAATAGATATATTATTATAGCAACTGAATATTTGATAAAATAGGTTGAAGCTAGTGTCATATCAGATTATATCACTCAGACTACTACACAGTTACAATGAAATCATATGTTAACACAGAATGCCAAAAGAAATATTAACCTACTGAGCTACGTTATTTTAAAATAAATTGGTCACTACTTTGTTACATGTATTAGAAACTAAATATAGATTATCTTCACTGTATCACCCTTAGACCAATAGCCTTATTGAACGCTTTATAGAACTCTATATACAATCTTAACCAAGTACGCTGAGCCAGTGTTGACAAATTTCAAGGTCATTTCTCTTTTTTTGAAGTGACCTAGGTCACTTTGTATATGATCACGTGATAGATTTTATAGTAAAATCATCACATGATTAGGTCATTTTAAGGTCACTTTAAGGTTATTTGCCAACACTGCGCTGAGCAACATTATGAAGAATGAGATACTTATTTGGTATCAGCATTATTCGCATACCGTACTGTTCAACAAGAGACAACTAAATTTGAGTCATTTGAGTTGTTATATTGATAAAAAGCAATTCTACCTATAGATTTACAACTATAGTGACCTTCACCTATCACGAACTTATTGAATGCTATGAAAAAACATTAGCAGATAATCTCATCACAATTGCAACAATGAAAATTAGATGCATAATAAAATATTATATAATAATAACAAAAGCAACAGGAATGTTACAACAAGAATCGATCTGGAATTTCTTATCAAATTGAAGATAAAATTTTATTATTTAATGTCACACAGTTACACATTCATGAAGACAAATTTAAGGACAAATTCAATGAATCTTTCTATATTTACAACATTGTGAGACCTGAAATTTATAAACTTTGTACTATAGATAGACGAGTTAGAAAAAACCCCATATATGTAGATCTTTTAAAGTCATATTTGAAATAAATCAAATGGGAACCTCAGATTATCATTGAATAATGATCAGCATTAAGATATTATAAAAAAGACCTATATCGTTATTATTCAAATTAATAAAATTATAATAAACTTATAAATTTTGAAGTAGTTTTAAAAGAACTTCAAATCTCTATCACTGTTCTTGAAGAAGAAATCTGATCAATAGAGTTTCCATATTAAACTGACGTATTCTTAGCTCAAAAAGTGCAATCCACTTATCAAACTCTACTTTGTTCTACTTATATGAAGAACCATATTTTATTTCTTATTAATGCATTTTATTTAGGTCAACTTATTGACAATGTGACTATTCATTAGCTCAACGAATGGTACAAATGGTAACGATAACTAAATATTATTACTGAACTGCTATTTGAGTTTATTATCTCTTTAAAAACATAGGAGTTTAATAAATCTTTGATACTTGATGTCTGATCTTGATCATAATTTGACGATTAAAGTCCAGTGAATATCAAGCTCTTGTACTGAAAACTTTTGATATTTTTGCAGAGGCAGAAATCTTAAGTAGTGAGTAATTAAAGCTCTGAATGGTTCAGATTAATCTGAAAATTTTCAGTTCAGATCAACTTCAGTTCAGTTTCAGATTGCAAAAAATTCAATCTGAAAATTTTCAGTTCGATTTAGATTTTTTTCAGATTATAAATCTAATCCAAACTGAAAAAAATCCGAACTGAACTGAAAATTTTGGGTTAATCTGAAATTTCAGATTATTTGGAATAATTAAATTTATTGTTCTAAACGAATGATAAAAGAATCGTTTGATTAGAACGATAAAATTATCATTCTAAATGAACGATAAGAAAATCGGTTGATTAGAATGATCAAATTATCATTTTAAATGAACAATAATAGAATTGTTCAATTAGAATAATCAAATTATCATTTCAAATAAACGATAAAAGAATCGTTTGATTGAAATGATCAAAATATTGTTTTAAATGAACGATAATAAAATCATTCAATAAAAAAATCGTTCAATTAGAATGATCAAATTATCATTCCAATTAAACAATAAGAAAATCATTTGATTAGAATGATCAAATTATCGTTTCAAACGAACAATAAGAAAATTGTTTGATTAGAACGATCAAAATATCATTCCAAACGAACGATAATAGAATAGTTCAATTGGAACGATGAAATTATTGTTTTAAACAAATGATAAGAAAATCGTTCAATTAGAATAATTAAATTATCATTTCAAAAGAATGATAAAAAATCGTTCATTTGGAACGATTGAAGTTATCGTTTCAAATGATCTAAAATTTCGGATTAATCTGAAATTTTCAGTTCAGTTCAGATTTTTACCAGTTTATAGTTCAGTTTGGTTTCAGATTGGTATTTTTAATTGACGATTTGTGATACAAGTACATATGATGATCGATATTAATTATAAAAATGCGAGGTTATAGAGTAATAATAAAAGTTTTTTTCTCAATCTGGTTCTTTTTCATATTAGCTTGACTAATTACTTTATGACAAAATATAAACGAGTTTCTCCTAAACTCATTTCTATTGGATCTATAGTATCTCAACTTCACTATGATGCATTTTTTTATGAGTGGTGGTTAATTAGTACTAATACTAATAATATTAATGAACTTTATCCAATACGTGTTGGTTTAAGCATTGTTATTGAATTAAATAACATTCAATTTTACTTGAAAATTATTGAAGGTAACAAAAATAATACTTGTTTACCTGGATATCTTTGTCAAGCAAATGGCAAATCAAGTGATATTGAAGAAACAACAAGTGCTGCATTAACAAACTTGTACCAACAAATCTTTTCAACAAAAACAAAATTTTCTGGACCGCGTAAGTTTGGATTAGATAATCAATCAATTATTCTTGAATATCTTTTAGAGGGTATTAATTTTTGGTTTTTTTTTGTTTATTTTGACAAATTTCAAATTTTTGTATATAATATTGAAAGTTCAAGTCAGAATGGTTATGAAGGTGCGGGTTGTGGGTTTATGTCATCACTTAGCATCAAGGGAAAAAGAAAGATTTTTTATGAACAAAAAATAACTGAAAGTTTTTGTATTGTTCGAGTATTTGAAAAATTTTATGAGAAAGAAGTATTCAAAGGAAAAACTCCCAATGATGTTTAGAATAAAATTGGCTTATTTCTTATGTTTGATGGAAAAAATCTTTTTGGATTAATAGATCCAAGAACTCAACAAATTATAAAAAAAAAATTTCGTCCAGCATGTTAACCTAAAGATTGGATAGAAGAATCTAATTTGAAATCATTGTATTTACATTTTCTTAAACATCATACACGTATCAATATTTAGTGGTATAAAGTTTTTTCTGATTGGAATAAACAAACAAGTGATATTATTGAATTAAAATTGGCTCTAAAAAGTATTTATATGTCCGATTATGCATTTAAACCATGAGAACTTTATGCTTGGCTTGCTTTATTAAAAGCAGCAGGATGTTTTAATGTAATAGCTTATCCACTTGATGACCAATTGGTAATGTATAGTTTAATAACAATTCATAATTTATTTTATATTTTTATTATATAGTGTGAATTTTGAACAAGAGCAGAAAATTGGAAAAAAGATTTAGAAACAATGCAAATGTTACATGAAAAAGGATTATTATATATAAATTTGACTTCTAAAAAATCTGAATTATGCGTCTCAAATTCATGTGAGTAAACGAAAAAACTGGCTACAACTATCGCCAAAGCAATTGATAATAATAAGAAAGGAGTTAATGGTAAACGAAGAATTCTTTCAATAATTGTTGAGGATTATAGTTTAGAACAATTGAAAACGCTAAATGTAAGTATACAGTATAGTATATAAGATTTTGATTGTATTTTATTGATTTGTGTTAATTTATTAATATATTAACATTAATAATTTAGATAAAAATAATATCACATACCTTGAATAAAGCCTGAAAGTATACGCGACTTAATGGATCAGGATGTTCTCCTATAAAATAACCACTAATTACACGAAACTGCATATCAGATGAAGCTAAAAAACAAATTGAAATTTTTTTTTCTAATAAAGAAATTATTACAATGAGTTCATATAAAGTAGATGCTAAAACTGGTCTACCAATTCTTTATCTTCAAAATACAAAATCTGCTCTTTGGAAATAATATTCAGAAATTTTTCCAAATGGAATTAAAAGAACAACATTTATGGTGGAATTAGCAAAAGGAAGATATCAATATCGAGAAGATTTAGGTGGATTATATTTAATCTGTTGTAATTATGATTATGATATTTTTAATGATTTGATTGGTTTAATATCTTCAAATATTAGAATTTCAGATAAAAAAGTAATTATATTCAAATATATTTTGAAATTTTTTTTTATAATAAAATTTCTAATAAAAATTTTTTATTAGTCAAATATAATTAGTCAAATTGAAATGTTACGTCGTCATATAAAAAGAGAATTTGAACGAGATTTATCTGTGGATCTTAATGGAAAACCAAAACATAATTTTTGCATTTCTCATTGTCTTGCATATTCGTTAGGTATATGTAAAGACTTACATACGACTGTTTGTTTAAGTTATGAAAATCTTTGGTTAATTTTTAAGCAACTCAAAGAATATTTAAGACAAGACCATTTGGAATTTCTTTTAGTTAATCAAGATAAATTGATTTATTATATGGCCCACTTAGTGCAAAAAGTATATCTAAATAGTCAATTTGAAATTTATCTCAAAGAACTTGATCAAAATGGTGTGTTAATTATAGTAGATTATAAAATGAAAATACTCAAACAATCAACAAGAGAAAAAAAAGAAGATTTTTTTGGAAAGAGAGGATGGACCTTACATACCGTATTATTATTTACTAAAGGAGAAAATGCTTAATTGGATGTTCGTGCATTTGATCATTAGTCAGATGATCAACATCAAGATGCATACTTTACTGCATCATCTCTTCATGTGGTTATTACTTCTCTTGAGAAAAGACCAAAATGGGTAACCTTCATTTCTAATAATAGACCTCACTATCATAATTCAGAACTAATGGTTATACTCAGCCATTAGTTTGATTGGTATCAAGTTGAAGTTAAAAAGTGGTTATTTTTAGAACTGGGAGAAGCAAAAACAATGATTGATTCACATCATGCACAAGTATGTAATAATATTTTTTTGTTTATAATTAACTAAAAATCTAACACTTACTTTATATTAGATTGCATATGCAATCAGACGATTTGTACGCTTAGGATCAGATTTGATAAGTAGTTTTCAAATCGAAGAATCTATTCAAAATATTCAGGGAACATCAGTTACACATTTGGAACCTAATAGATCAAAAAGAAAAAAAGTAGAGATATTAGCTGAAATAGCCAAACTGTATGAATAGTATTGGCCATGTGAAGGGGAATATAATGGCTTTATTCAAGCACGCAAATTACCTCATATTGGAGATTTTATAAATTTTTCTCCTACAAGGATTGCTAAAATAATCTCTGCTCTATTAGAAAAACCTGAACTAAAATTGATACTCATACAATGCCAAAAGCTCAATGGTCTATACCAATGCCAAATATTTTAGGTATTATTAAAATATTATTATATTAATCAAAAAACAGATATACTAATAATAAATATTATTTATAGGTATCAAACCTAATCGATTATATATTACTCAACTTCATGATGAACTAAATAGATATAAAGTAAATTTTGATCTAAAATCAACACATACACAATTAGTTAATCTTTTAAATGAAACATTGAAAACTCAAACTAAACAAAGTAAGTTTTTAAAAAAAGTTTCACATACCAAATTTTTTTTGAAATAAATTATTGACAATTTTTACAGATAATACAGACGCTACCCAGTAATACAAACTTCTTTTTGAAGTAGTAGATATGACTTCACAGCAGCTAAATGAAGATAGTAGATTAGGATTGAGTTTTTTAACCAATGAGTAATATATTTTGTTTGATTTTAAATTAATAAAATAAATAATTACCTTTTTTAACAGAAATTGTATGTTCTGATTAGAAAGTGGTTAGGCATTATGTGAAAAACAAAAGTTTGGTAAAAAAGGTAGTAGTAAAAGAATTCTAAAGAAAGTTGTTAAGTTATTGAAAGGTTATTTCCATAGCGGAAATACACCTGGTAAGTCACATTTATCAGCTGAAGATATGATGAGAGAATTATATATGGCTGCAGAAATGGGACATTTGACAAAAGAAAAAATATCACAGAAAGTTGATACAATTAGAGGGTAGATCTCAAGATATTCAGCGCATATAAAGGCAGAAGCAGCAGAAAAAGCTTTAACTACCAGTGGTAATTTCCAGTAATAAAATCTCAAGCTCAAGTAGGTATTATTTAGAAATCATATATTCAGTTATAATAAATTTCGCATTGAAATTCACACATTTTGTACATAAAAGCTCTTAAAAAATGAGTTGCGTTAAAAATTTTTTTTACAAATAAAGATTTGTATTAATTGGCTATTAATTTCTGAAATTTTTTTTTATATTTTAAATGTAAAAATACTGTGTAGATTTTTCAGAAAATTTTCAATTTATATGATTATATAGTTGATCTTCACCAAATTTTACTAATTGCAGATCTCTACTTGTTATACAAACTATGAATTAAGATTTTTAATCTGAACTGAACTGAACTGAAATTTTCAGTTCAGTTTCAGATTGGCCTATAATTCGGACTGAACTGAACCGTTCAGAGCATTAGAAGTAATGTAAATAGGTAAATATAATATAGCTTATATAGTGCAAAAGATTAACTAATTTGGCATAAGTGATATATGTGATATGTCAGACATATTTGGCATAACTGACATATTAGATATAGTCGACATATTAGATATAGTTGAGATATTAGACATAGTTGATATAGTAAACATGTTAGTTATATCTTTATATGTAATTTATTTTATATAAATAGATAGCTTTTTAGTTTATGTAAAAAGAGAGATAGATAGAAACTCAACAAGTTAGTTTTAGTAGTCTAGAGGTAACTGGCCTATTACGTTACATTTTATTTCAGTAATCTATTTCGTTTCTTTTCTTATTCTATTTTCTTATTTCTTTTTATTTCTTTTCTTTTATTTTATTATTTTACTCGTGAATAAACACATTATTTTACAAATATAACTACAGCAATCTATTGAATCACCGTTCGTTATAATAATCTACACTTTTGATAAACTGTTTAAATTAAAACTTATAAACCATTAAAAAATTACTGTGCAATTAAAAAGAATAAACCACTCGAATATTCTGTCTAATAGTCATAGTTCGTAAGAATTATACGTTAACAGTATTATTAAAATTAAATTGTAACTAATTATAATTAATAATAAATAAATATTATAAAATAATAAACTAATTTTATTTATTATTATATATAATAATAATTATTATATTAAAATATTTTAAGTTCTATATATAAGAGAATATAAAAGTATTGGTCATTTAATTAATATAATACAAAAATAATCTACTTTATTTTATCTTATCAGATTAAAACTAGTTACAGTCAACTCTTGATATAGCGAACTCTTGATATAATAAATTTTTAAATAAATATAATAAAAATATTCTTGTTATAATAAATTGACCAATCAAATCTTTTAAAATCTTTATTATAGCTTTATAGTGAAGTTGAAGTTTAGGATGTAGAGTTTATTATAATAAAAGTTGATTGTATATATAATTTTATTTATACTCCTCTACTAAAAGTCTTTAACTATCATAAAAAATTAGCATTTTTAAAAAAAATTAATAATTTTAAATTGAATTTACCCAAAAACTTTATTTATATTATTAAAAATAATTTATATTATCAAAATTTTTAAGCTATTAATTGTCTAAATCTGATATTAATACATTATAAGATTTCTTTTATATTTAATTATAGCTTCAACTCTATTTAGTATGCTATTTACCAAAATTTTCTAAATAAAATTCTTCAATTTTAAATCACTTTTCTGTTAAAACTATAATAAATTCCTTTTATTTTTTGGTTTAAGTTTATGCTTATATATTCTTTTTTTAAAAGATTTTATAAATGCTTAATTGGATTAAAATCTTAACTTTAAGCAAGTTATAGAATAGAAAATATTAAATTTTTCTTCTTTCATTTAAGTACTAAATTTGCTTTATATATAGAAGCATTATTATTTTGAAAAGTATAGGAAATATCTTCCTTCAAGTCTTCTATAAAAGGTAATAAACGTGTTTCTAACAAATTTTTATATACTGTCCCCATGATTTTTCATCTAATACTATTAAAAATTTAAGCCTATTTTTAACAAAATAATCCTAAACTATTACTCTATTATTACTTAAATTTACTGTAAAAATTAAATAATTTATATTACATTTTTTATAAAAATTTTTTTCAAGCTTATTATTATTTATCATTTTTAAATAAAAAAACTGAAATTCATCACTCTAAATTATATTATTTTCTCAAAATTACATTTTGACATCACTTTAAATATTCTTTTCTAATATTATTTAAAATAAATAATTTTTTTTTTCCAATTTTACTAAAATAGTCATATTTATATAATATATGTCTAAAAATCTTATACTAATTTAAGTAAGTTTGAGTTGGTTAAAACTTTTAATACTTTCTTCAAGAGAAACTTTTTGATTTTATCTAACTTAGTATATAAGAATTTATTTTTCATATTCATTTAAAAGGAGTAGTTTTTCTGAATAAGAAAGAATATTTATAAGACCTTCTTCACAAAATTTTTTAATGACATTCTGACAAGTACTTTTGAATATATTTAAAATTCTAAAAATATCAGTAATTTCATAATTATTCTTATGAAATCCAATAATTATTTAATGTTCAAAAACGGTTAGTTTCTTGTGATTTGTTATTTTTTAAAAAATTTAAATAATAAAATCATAACTTTTTTTTATTTTTTATAATATGAATTTTTAATTAAGCTTGAAAAAAATATTACTAAATTTAATCAGATCTACAGTGATAATTCTAGTTTAAAAAGATAATATATAACAAAATTTAATTTATCAATCTATAGGCAAAAATCAAAGTTCTTTATTTTAAAAAATCTTATTTATATTATCTATATAATATATCTTTATCTCATATTAATAATAATAAAAATAATTTAAATTAAAATTATTTAAATATTTAATAATTTAATAAAAAAGATTATTAGTGATTACTTTAAATATAAGTATAAATATATTTATAACTGATTATAATCTAAGTAGAATAGCTATTAAATAAAAGAAAATTAATATTAGTTGTTTTAATTAATTTATTTATTTAATATTTATTTATAATTTAATGTATTTATTATTTTAATTATAGATTATATTATATTATATATATATTTATAAGAGCATTCATTAGCTTATAAATAATTATTATTATAGGTTAATTAAATAATTTTGTAAAAATTATTTATAATATTACTACCTAAATTTGTATTTAAGAAATAGTTCAATATGAATAATAACATATTAGTTTTAAAACCGCTTAAGTTATATATAAATTACATTATCACTTTCAATAACATTTAATCTATAAAACACATAAGTATTTCTGATATTAAGTAGTAATTTATATAGAAATAAAATTTATAGATTTTGTGATTATATTTATAGATAGCTAGATAAATCTAAAGTGGTTTACTATCTCTAATATAAAATAAACCTTGATAGCAATATTAATAATGCTTATAATATTCTTCTTTAATATCTTATAAAAAGTTAGTTTAAGTTAACACAAGAGTTTATTTTCTTATATAATTTGTTATTACTTAATTTAGATTGTACTTAATGTAAAGTTTATTAATAATAATAGATTTTAATATAGATATTCTTTATATATAGAAAATAAAATAAAATATTTTATTAAATTATATACAATTAATCTTTTTATATTACATTTTATATAATCACATTTTCTTTATAAGTATATTACATTTTGATTCTGATTTTTTAAATATAAAAATCTTTTTATAATTACATATAATTATAAATACTATTATATTAATTATTAAATTGATATTATTAGTTGATATAATAAATTTGCTTTATATAATTATATTATTATATGATAAAATATAGATAATAGTATAACTAAAAATATTATATATGTTTTATAGTTTAAGTTAATAGATACTATTATATTTAGAAAATGATATACATTTTTTATTTTATTTTGAGTTGATAATTATATAATTAATCTATTTTAACAAAAAAAAAATTCTTTAATTTTTTTTTAAACTTTTTGAAGAACTATATATTTTAATAAAATACTTTTTTTTTTATATTTAAATTTATTAAATATAAATTATTAATTGAGTCAAAAAAAAAAAAGTTATTAAATAATTAAGCAAAAGAATAAAGCAAAAAATAAAGTTAAATAAAAAAAATTAATTTATTATCTTAGATCCAAAGCTAAAAAAACTAAAAGATCTAAAAAAAAGAAAATGGTTATTAAATAATCAAGCGAAAAAATAAAGCAAAAGAATAAAGTAATAAAATGAAATTATTATTTAAGATTCAGAATCAAAAGCTGAAAGATCTAATAGAAAGAAAATGATTTTTAAACAACTAAATAAAAGAACGATGATTGGTTTGAAAATATTAAATTCAAAATTTAAAAAGATCCAATTGCATCAGAAGAAAGCAAAAATGCAGATGATAAACCTGAATCTAATTTTTTTATCTATCAGTTCTTGAATCATTTCTTTACAATTGAATAACAAAATAGATAGCATTACGAACTTAATGACATCAATGTAAAATAAAGAAAATGAAATGAACTAATCTCCTAAGATTCAGAATCAAAGAGCTATGAGAATCAATTTTTTATCATAATTCCAATTATAAATGTAATAAAAAACAATAATCATTATCATCATAAACAATTTAACGATGCATAATTACATAATCACATATACAAGAACACCTCTATACAATCACACCATAAGATGATCCCGAAAGTGTAATTGTAGAGAGAGCCGACTGTAATTATATTAAGATTAATAAAAATAATTTTATATTATGTTTAAAAAAAGATACTGCAAAATAAAAAGATTGTCAATGCATTCAAAATATTAGAATAACTACAATATTATTAATTGCCCTTTAAAAAAGATATGCAAATTTATAATATTTTACAAAACCAATATAATTTTTTTTGATTACCATATATATATTTAAAAACCATAATTGAAAATATAAACTGTGCTAAAAATGTAAATGTAATGTAGATATTTAATTTTGCTAAACATACAAAAATTTGATATATAATCAGAAACGTTCTTCACATAAAAGTTTACAAGTTTGCATATTCAATATCCAAGCTTAGCAAATGTTTACCCAGAGTGAGTGACTAAAAATAATAAAATGCTTATAATAAATCATACGATAAAAATTTATAAACTATTTAATCCTCTAGCTTTAGCTACAAATCCTTTATCGCTAATGATACTTACCATTTGGTCTACCATTCAATGCTTCTAAATTTGGGTTTTTTACCGCCTTGGTCTTTTTTCTCTTAAGCTTTCTCCATTGACCATTGGATAAATTCATTTCAAATATGAAAGTTTCTTGAATTTCCTTGCCTTCATCGGGAATTGGTGTCTTTTCCTCATGTAAGATAATATGACGAATTTCATCCTCATTATTAGATACTCCTTTCGATATATTCATGAGTTTGTCACGTTCTATACAATTAAAAATAAAATTAATGTAAAAAAAAAAGAAATTATATATAAAAAAAAACAAATAAATAAAATTCTTTACGTTCTGGTTTAGTATGATGTCCACCTAAAAAGTTTATTATGAGCTGACGGTTGTCACCATGAATCTTATTAGACTTATCGAGAACCGCGCCACAATTCATTTCAAATTGTCTTCTTAATTCTTCATTCATCTCGTTTTTAGGTATCTCTTCGAATTGTGGTCTTGGTAATTCTGGGTCCGCAACAATAGGTTGTTCAGATGCTAGAAAGAGAAAAATATAACATTTGACATTATTAAATTTAAAAAAATATATCTTATGACCAAATGATGATATGGTTACCTGATGAAAGTGGTTCAGCTATTGTTGCCTGTGTGTATGTGCTAGATCCATTCTGTGATACAGTAGCAATGGTATCAGTGTTGTCGGCGATATGATCATGTGTTGATGAAGTCTGCATATCTGGCTGGTATAGGTTTGCAGGTGATAATGAAGCTGGAAATGTAGGTGAAACCGTAGCTTTCTTGGATTTTTTGTGTGGCAAATCCTCGTCCGATACAACTTCCTCTTCAATGGTTTCATCATCTTTAGGAGGAAAAAAAAAATTATTTTTTTTTTAAATAAATTTCATTACTTTTTTTTTGAAAAAACAAAAAAAAAACACAAAATTCACTTCAATGAAATCATTGAGAAATAGTCAATGCTAATGAAAACATAATTCACAAATTGACCTTCAAAATGATGACAATTCATTAATAACAAAGGTGAGCTCTTTCTGAAAATGAAAATGATACTTTACAATTGATTTTTTTCTTTTTTCGAGTCGTCACTAAATAATATAAATTTAACCAAGTTAGCGCAAAAAAATAAGTATAATTAAACAAATTGCAATACTCTAATAAGAAAGCAAATCTCACAAGGAACGTTGGCCTGTTGCGTATTACTCAATTCGTTAGAAGCCGCCGTTTTTGCTGCCGCCTTTTCACGCTTTTCTTGCTTTTCTTTTTCTTTCGCTAGTTTGGCCTCTTCCTTCAGTCGTACTTTTTCGGCTTTCTCGCGTTCTTTCTTGTTTTTTTTCTCTTCGTCTTCACGTCGTCTTTCTTCTTGACGTTTTTCACGTTCCTGTCTTCGCATTTCTTTCATTTGTTGTTCCTCTGACCGACATCATAGAAGAGAAAGTAATTTACACATTATCAAAATTGGCTACACTGAAATATTCCAGTCAAATGGAAAAAATATACATCAAATAATAGCCATACAATATGATAAAGTGTTATGTTAAATATTCGTACCCATTTGTGTTTTAAGTTTAGTTTCTTCTTGATTTCGTGTTATAGTTGTAGCAGTAGTTATATCAAGAATTTGAATTTTAGTGGGTTTTACGTATTTTTTCCCTTGAGTAATTTTTGGTTCTGTTGGCGAATCCGGTCCTTTATTGGCCCAGAAATATGATTAATAAAGAGATTAATAGGTAAATTTCAAGTAATAAAAAAGTATTATCTTATGTGTAAAAAATTTAAATTACCACGCAAAATATTTATAGATCCAGGTTTTGGAAGACTTGGAGATCTGAGAAATGGTTGTGACAATTGTGAAGGTCGACGTTTAGGAATGAATATTGAAGGTCCTGTTGAAGCTTGTGATGAGCCAATTCGAGTTTGATCAGACACAAAGTTAAATCCTGTTACATTAACAGGAGATGTTAATCCCGGTGATGGTGGTGGCATTGCTACATTATTCAAGGCATATAGACGTTGTTGCTTTGATATTTCAAATCCCTGCTTTAAAGCAAAATGTCGAGCGGGCTCTAATTCAATTGTGAGTGTTGAAAAAGCATCACTTATGTCACGGTCTATAAATGCATATTCAGTCGGATGGAATTTAATTCCAGTTCGTTGTACTTTACATAAAATGATGAAATCGTTTATTAGTTATATTTAAAAAGAAATGATTGATAATTATAAACATATAAATGTATACATGTATATATATAAAAAATAATAATAATATAAATCTTACTTCGCTCCATTAAATTTTGAAGTCCCTCCTGAGCGTCTTTAGGAATATGTTGTTCTATGTTAAGATCAAGTGCATTTGTGGTTGGATAATTTTGTAGCATTTTTGATACTAAACGAACCCATTCATCATTGTCGCTAGATCCATTTGTAATTATCTAAAATATGACATTATCGAAAGAAGTAAAAGTGAGTGAGTAAAAAAAATCCATATATATATAAATATATATACACGTAAGGTTGTTATAATACATAATCACTTGTTTATTTATTAAAAAAAAAATTAAACTTAAAAAATATTCGAATTGATATAATTTTTTTTTTTTTTTTTTTTTTTTTTTATGAAAGATAATTTTATCGTTTCAATTTTTAAATTAAAGCATAACAAAATAATTTCATACGTATAAAAAAATTTTTATTTGAAATACAAATAAACGAAAACGTTTTAAAGGAATAAAAAAAAAAAACGCGCAATAAAAATTTCAAATGCTTTATCGCTTGGCATCTTTAATTCCACGAAATTTAGCACTAAAAGTTTTACAAACGCGACTTCAAATCATTAACGTAAAAAGTAAAGAAAAGACCATATAAAGGTTTTTTGTTTTTTGAAATGTAAAGCTGTAAGTATGCGTTGATACAACACTTACCGCTGATAACTCATTTCCCATAGTATTCAACGAAATTTTTCTAATGCACAAAAGTGCAAATAACACTCCCAACTTAATATTAGAGGAATACGAACTCCAACGATTACAAATATGTTGCAGTATTTCCCTTGTAAGTTCCGGACCTACGATCGAAGGGAACGACCAAGGATTGGTTGACGACTGAATAAGCCAATTCTCAACTCCTTCTGGCGTATTACGATCCGCGGCCATTTTATAAAAAAATTTTTTATTAAAGTTTCAATAGTTGGTCACAACTTTTTACAGTCTAAATTAATCGGCGTTACGGAAGAGTCTTTGTTCGTGAATAACAGCTAAACCGAACTAAATAATCAGTACACGATCCCAAGTTGGGTGGAGAGGATTCTGCTATTTTATACATACGTGTATATCTGGAGTGTGAAAAAGCAAGCTTTTGGTCTTTCTTCAAAACAAAGTCACGTGATAAATGAATATGTTAGACGGTATGTAGATCATTTTAATTACTTATACATCACATCGTGTACTTGAGTATGATGATTTATTAAATTAATTAATCAAATAAAAAACGCATAATATTTACAAATAAAAAAGTTTTCAATAACGTTTGTTGTATGACGCGTATAAAACGACGAAAGTTTTTTTTTTATTTGGAAAAATGAATTATTCTTGAGAGGTTTGTAATTTTTCGTCAATCTCCATATCCTAGGGAAATTTTTAATCATAAATTATTATTATTTTTTTTTTTTTTTTAAAAAAAAAAAAAAAGAACTTAAATAAACACCTACATCTTTATCAGCATTTTCAGATATTTCTCGGGCCTGAAACTCTGCTTTACTTCTATAGAGATTGTATAAATGTAAGATATAAAAATAAGAATCAACTAAGATAAAATATGTCCACAACTTACCTAAAGCAGGTTTGAATAAATGATCTTTTGATGTGTTCTGCATTTAATTTATATGCACCTTGAATAAGCACTGACGGAGTCGACTGCCTCATAAAGGGATTTTCAATAAACGCACGACCATTATAATTCGCAAAAAGATTTGGTTGTTCTATAATTTAGGTTAAGAATTCAATAATCAACTTTCATGAATAATGATTACTCCTCCTTTACATACATTACCTGGAAGAACACGAATTTGTTGCTCATTTAAATGTACAGTTTTTTTCTTCTTGCGAGGAAAATTAGGTGCCTTCCAGGCGAGAGTTGCGGCACTGTCTGCATTATCTGTGTAAGTCCTTTTAACCGACCTATGTTGTGCCACAGCCGAAGCTAGGGAACCTTCAACTTTACTAATCACGTAGGCATTACTGTTACTACCATAATTGGCTTTTCTGGTTCTTGTGGGATCTCTGAAGTTGTCAACCTGATCATAATTTAAACCTTCAAAATTGTTGAATGATAAGTCTTCTCAATCTTCGTTACATTTAAATTGTATTTTTACGCTAAATACTTTACTTTTGCGTCTTTTATTAAAGTCTTCATTATCAACTTCTTCGGTTCTTTTAGGCTTTGGCACACGTGAAGAAGTCCTGACAGCTTTAGCCTTAGTCGATTTTTTAGCTAATACTTCAAGAGTTAAGATTTCGGGAGGGAGCATAAAATTCTGCTGAGGGCAGACTTTTTCAAAGTCGACTAGCTCAAAATATTTGTGTTCCGAGACAACCTTCGGGCTTGAAGACATTTTAACAACGTTTCCTTTCGTTTACTGCAAGTTAATTAAAGTCGACATCAAGGTTGATTGATAATTTTGATTTAAATCCAAATTTCCAAGTGAACGAAACGCGTAGCAACTAAAAAAAAGCGTAACAATAGAAAAAAATTTAATAGGTTAAACCAACAACCAATTAGTTACCGTAATACTACTACTACATTACTACATTGCACAATAATAATAATAAAATAAATAATCATGTGCAAAAAGAATTATTAAGTTAATGGTTTTTTTTTTTATTTATTTACTTTTAAATTATATAAAGTCACGTTCTTTTTATCAATGAAATTAATTATATATTTTGTTAATTTTAGGTTGAATAATAAAACAAATGGATTGTTGCTTATATCATTGTAATAATAAAAACAAATACTAAATTATAGTAATTCTTTTTTGAAAAATTAATCATAAACAAAAAAAAATAAAGTAGGAGATTCTATCAAATTTTAGATTTTTATATTATATATAGAACCTATACAAACTCTAATAATAAGAAATATATAATAAAAGATGTGATAAACTGACTGCTAAAATTGTATGGATCAAAGCTCCAAAATATCTCGCCCGAAAGAATAAATTCAGCAATGCTTTGTCCAGAAATTAGGGCATTAAAAAAAAAAAATTGTCCAATTGACATTAATTATTTTCCAGATGGTTCTTCTGCCTTGAGGAAATTTTTTATTAAGTAGGTAAGTGTAGTTTTACCGAGTGTAAGGGTGATAATTATGTTGTCCGCGCACTTGGTGACTACTGTACAAAGCACCACCTGAACCACTATTACTCATTGAACTGGAGTAAGAACGAGCTGGTCCGCCGCTACGAGAACTGCCACCACCACCACGATTATACATAGGAGAAGTCGGATGATGATGATGATGATGATCTCGGTAACTACCTTCATCTCGACTAGGAGAATGTCGATATCCACCACTTAACCGGCTGCTGGAACTTGGACCGCCCATTGCTGAACCACTTCCGGATGATGGACCACCTGATCCATAACCACCATCTCTTCCATACCATTGGCTGTAAGATCCTCCACGACTTCCAGAACCTCCATAACTGCTACTACTACCGCCATATTGACTATTATAACCATATCTACTGAAGTAGTTAAAATAAACATAGAAATGATAAAATAAACATTATAATAAAAAAGAATTAATAAATTTTATAATTCACATTCGGATTTTACCTTGAAGAATAATAAGCAGCATTCATAGCATTATATGGAGCATACCCGCTAGGATAGGAACTCGGATAATTATAATTGGAGTATTGACTGTATCCACCGTAGCCTGTATACGAGCTGGGATTATAACTACCAAGACCAGAATATCCTCCAGAACTTCCATCTTTCCCAACGCCGGACATCCCATATGGAGATCCATATCTACTGCTAGCAGAACTGGCCGATGATGATAAACCAGACATTGCAGCAGCAGCTGATGCCGGAGAGGATGATCCATAACTTCCCTGATTATAAATCGGCGCAAGCCTTTGTGATTTATGTTTAGGCATTGCTCGTTTCACTTCAATCTATTAATATTAAATCCATTAAAAAATTAAAATAAATAAAAATTAGGTGAAAAATATATATAATTTAATTTACCGGCTTGTTTTGAATTTCCAAGTCACTCCTAGCCATAGCTTTCTCAACTGGTTCAGAAGAATCAAAGGTGATAAATCCAAAACCGCGAGGTCTACCAGTATCACGATCGACCATAAGGGTCGCATCAATAACGTTTCCAAATTGCGCAAAATATTCTTTAAATTCTTCCTCAGATACTTCCGGCGCAATACCTCCTACAAAAATTTTTTCGGTTTTTTCTTGTTCTTCACGCGGAATCGCTCGTTTTGGATCGATCTAATTGCAAAAATTATTATAAGTGATAGTTTTATTTAGACATAGTTTAAAAAGAGGATCGCCTTATTCTATGATTTTTGCTAGATTATATTTTTTCCTACTTACAATTTTCCCATCCAATTGATGTTCCTTAACTAATACGGTATTAACAACGGAAGGATCTACAAATGTAAGAAAACCAAAACCACGAGATCTCCCCGTATTTGGATCTCTCATGACTATACAATCCGTTACTTCACCGTATTGTGAAAAGTATGATTTAAGGCTCTCTATTATGAATTATTTTTGATTTCATAAGCAAATTATATGATTTGGTATTAGATCAAAAAAAGAAATAAAAAGAATAGATGAATAAATTATGTTGAAAATGTTAAATTCGAATATTTTATTCAATTGTTAGTGTTAAAGAGTGAATTAATGATTCACTCAATATTCTTGAGAAACTTGAGAAATGATGCCCAAGCCAATAATCTTAGCGCCAATTATTTCCACTGAATCTCTCAACATCCAAAGACTAGAATTTAAAACACTAAGAAATAAATAATGACTAATTTCTCTCTTAATATAATCATGTATCTTACAATATATTTTTTTTTTCCTTATATTTGATGTTCACTTAATAAATACATGAATCAATAAAGAGAGAAAATTTAACTAACGACATACTGTCGACTAGTGTCTTCATAAATATATATAAAGAGAGCGAAAGAGAGAGAGAGAGAGACCAAAGTGCATAGGAAATAATTAAATTACAACGAAGGCTACGGTAAGACTAAAATACAAGAATCTTACCATCGGTTGTTTCCCAATTAAGACCTCCTATGAACATCTTTCTACAGTATTCAATGTGATACGATTTATGGTAAAGGAATATAGTTGATAGATAGATGTATTCGATATATAGATGTAATAATTTATATATATATAAAATAGTGTAAAAAAGTATTGGGGAAAAAGAGAAACCTATTAGTTGTAATTAATCTGCAATGCTCTAAAGAAAGAAAAATAAACCTAACCACAAAAAAAAAAAAAGAAAAGTATATTATAGAATTCTCCGAAAAATTTCTATATTCCTCCCTCTCCCTCTCTTTCCATGCTACATAATAAAATTGTAATCCTGATTTTCTTTGTACTAAATTTCTCTATTTAATATCTGTACGGGCAATTTCCTTCTTCAAGGCTAATAATTAAAATCATCCTAATACGATAGATCTCTATATATCATTTGAATATTAAAAGCCTTTCCAGAGTTTTGCCTTCCTTCGATTTTCTTTCTTTCAGTTGGAAGTCGTAAAGTGTATCATGTAGAACGTTCCTGGATCGTTGGTTCGAACAAAACAAGGTGCACAAAAAAAAGAGAGAAACTCCCCACAAGCTAAAAGTTTCCCGCTAAAATAAATTGCAAAAAAAAAATTGTTGAAACAATGATACTTTACCCTTCTTCATGTGTCGATGCTTTATTATCTTCTTTTTTGATCACATCTGAGTCTTGAGCTGATCTTCCATCTTGTTTGGAATCTGATGATTGACGGGATGACGAACTATCGGCTGCCATTGTAACTTTTTTGCTGTTTGTCAACTATTTCTACTAATGATCCTTAAGCTTGAATAGAGTTTTACTGAAAATACCTAATTTTAATTATAAAGATTTTAAAAAGGTCAAAATAGCAAATTAAAGAGAAGCTAAAGTAATTACTATTTCGCACAACCTACTATATATATCGATAATTTGAGCACATGAAATAGGTAACTGGGCAAAAAACAGTTAAATGACGTCACAACCACACGTTTTGTATTCTGCCGATCAGTGACATATTATAGGTCAAAAGTGGATTTCCTATACTTGGTAAAATTTGGTGGCTGAATTTTTTGTAATTAGATTTGCAAAGTACAGTATGTATGTATTTAATTTTTATTTATTTATTCATTTATTTAATAAATTATTTATATATTATTTATTTTTTTTTAAATTATTTAAAATATAAAGAAAGATAATTAAACTCAAAAATTATTTTTATATTTACTTTAAATTTAAAAAAAACTTTTATTATTTTTAAAATAAATTATAATTTATTAATTCTATATAATAATTATCATATTATAATAATTAAATTTACATTCTTTTTATATATAATAATATATAATTTATTAAATTATTTAATAGGTTATTATATAATTTAAATATTAAAATATAAAATCTTTACAATAGAAAAAGAAAAATTATCAGAACAAATAAAAAATAAGTTAATATAAAACTTTAATCTAAAAATCATTGTTTTGTTTTTCTTATTTTATATTTAGTATATAAAATAAAATTTATATTTTTTCATAAATTATTCCTTTTATTTAATTACTTTATAGTAAAAAGAAAGGAAACTATTAAAAAAAATTTTTTTTACTTTATAAGTTAAATATTATTTTTTAATAAAATAAATCCAAATTTAACATTCTTAAAAAAATTTTTTTAGTAGTTTTCTCCTTTTTTACTATAAAATATTTATATATAAAATCAAATAAATCTTAAAAAATTAATTAAAATATAGATAAGAAACAAATTATTTTAATATTAATCAAAATTAAGATAACTTATATTAAATTTATAATAAAAAATATAATAAAATCCTTCAAATATAATAAAAATAAAATTATTAAAATATATTAAAAGTAATAAAAAATATGATAAACCTATTTTAAAAATATTTTAGTAAATATTTATAGATTAAAATTAAAAAATAATTAAAGTAAAAAGTTAAATATATTAAAATATATGCTAAAACATAAATAATAAAAATTTTAAATATATAAATTAAAATAATTAAATTAGTTAGAAATCAAATAATTGAATTTTAGATTGATTTTAATATTATTTACAGCTAAATTATTTATTTTTAATTGATATAAACGGTATTAATTAACTTCAATTAAATAAAACAATTCAATATCAATTTAAAATATAAATTCAATTATAAAATTAATCTAAAATTAGCTTTAATTTAGCATCAATTTAGAATATAAATTAAATGTAAATCAGTTTTAATTTATATCAATTTAGTAAAATAAGTATTATCAAATTAATATATTTTTTATTCAATTAATTATTAAAATTTTATTAAATAAAAAAAAATAAATTAATATGTAAAAAGATATAATAAAAAATCAACATCTTTTTTTCTCATAATCCTTTACAAAATATATTATATAATAATATTTAAAAGTAAATTTAATTTACTGAATTCATCTAAATAAGGCCTATTAAATAATAGTATTTTTATATTTTTGAGATTATGATAGTAAAATAAGTAGGATACTACCATATAATATAATTACAGTTCCTAATGAAAAGAATAGCAGTGAAAGACTGCATTTATTTTAAGCTGCAGTTTCATCACTTTTCAGATTTAGGCATTTGTTTATATACTCAAATCAGATTGGAACTTAAATTAAAAGGTAAGTTAAAAAAATAAGATTTGTTATTTGTTTTTATTTTGATTTTTTTTCTAAAACTATGTCAAGCTTTTTAAAAATACAAAGAAATTCTGTTAAGTCACTTTAGAATCAAAAAATACATAATATAAAGGAAATTTCTAATTGATTGTGAAAACAAAAGGAAATAGATTCAAAAGATACAATAATTAATTAAACGAATAATAAAGTAAATTTCTTCATATCAACTTCTTAATATGGGCAGCCTGGTTCTTTGAAAAATATAACTGAAAAGGCTTATTCATCAAAGTCAGTTTATATCACGAATTTTGTCTTTGAACAATATGATAATAGAGGTAAAAGCCAAGAAAGAACATTTGATAATAGGCTTCAATTAGAAAAATCACGAACATGAAAAAGACGATCTGAACTTAAAAGAAATCTTTCCAATCAGGGTCAGAAAAAGACCAACTGAAACTCATCATTATTCCAATCATCTCATTCTCCTCCTCCTGCTCCTTTCTCTTATACTTATCTCTTTTATGATGAAATGGATAAAGAATTAAGGAATGCATTAAGGGTAATCTTTTCTTTATTTTTATTTATTTTATACTTATCAATTTTTTTTGCTAATAGTTAATGTAATTTTGTGATTAAGTCTGAAATATTAAGGATTATAAACAGACTATCAGAAAGTCAAAAATTAGATGTTTGAAAGCCAACGAAAATTAGTTAACCAAAAAATCATTCTGATAGTACAAAAATCAATTAATAAAAAAACATTTTTGGTAGTGGATAGCATAATCAAACATATAATTCATGAATGTTATTGTCATTAACAGGAAAAATTTCTAAACCAAAAAAGAAGTATTGAGTGGACTGATAATGACAAAAGGAGAAAGTATACTAATTCGCGATGTATAGAGGTTAATAAAGGATTATATTATTTGTTTTTAACCTTATCTAATTTTTTTTTACTGTCTAAAAATGAGAAATATGGGCTAGAACAATTAGCAAATTAATAAGACTGGATGATCAATTGTTGAAAAATTTTTATAATGATGAAATTCAACCAGTCCTCACTGATAATCTATACTATAGTCTAGAGGTATCAGAAATTGATAACGAAAGTCCTAAATGAAAGATCGTCATTAAAGACATTATGTGGCAATCTTTAATGGTAAGTAATAAATGTTATTATATCATTAGTTCTAATTGGCATATATTAATTAATATTTTTTAATAGTTGTATACCTTTTACAAGATTACGTAGATACTGAATTCAGCCAAACTTTGAAGGTACGTAAAATAAGAAAACAGGTATATAATTATGTCAAATTTATACTAAATGAAGAAAAAGCACCTATGAATGCCTCTGCTTGGACAAGAACAGAGTATAATAAATTGTTAAAGTCATACGTTAGAAGATATAATAATGTTAATTACTCTCTGATCTGTGAAGATACAAATAATATCAAAGAGGAAAATGATAGTCATAATGAAAACCATGTCGACAGTTTTGAAAAGGATAATGGGAATAGAGAAAGAAGAAGTAAAAGTTTAGTATCAACAAAATATAATAGTGATTATGAGAAGAATGACGATTAATCAATGCAATATTTAAATTTTAAATTATTTTTTTTTCAGCTTTTTTCAGTTGTTTTTCTACTATAAATAAATGCTAAATAAGTAAATAATAAGTAAATTTATTAAATAAATTTTTTTGTAATTGAAAAATTTTATTTGATGTTATAATCAATTAGAAGATCGAAAGATATCAATTAGGGTATTAACAATTAAATAAATTTATAGCAATAGATATATCCTATTGGTATCAAATTAGTGACTAATAGGAGCTTAATTTGTATGCTCTAATTTGAATCTAATTGTACTCCTTTGCCACCATTTTATGACAGCAATCAGATTTCTAAATAAAAAAAATTAGGTACTAATTGGTTATCATCTGGGTTACTGGATGATAACCAATTGGTACCTGATTTGTCATTATTTAATCTGTAATTGGTATAGATTTAATAGATATTTCAAATCTCTTATAATAGAAGGAATGGTGACTATAAAGCATAAAGGTCTTAAATCTAAACGACTAAAAGATTTTACTGAGTATATAGTTATAAGCAATCAAGATGCCCTGCTCAAAATAGATATAGGGGATTCTTGTGTAGTCTGTTTTGATATCTTTTCATGATGTAAAGGAAATATAATATATTTTAAGTGACAAGAAAAGGTTCTTAACCATCCTGATGCACTAGAAGTAATTATAAGATATCTTTTTAGTCTTGATCTCTCAGATTTTGAACTACAAGAAATTCTTGTAATTAAAATGAAATCAGATATAATGCGAGACAAGCTACCTAATCCTATTCAATTTATAATTAACTATATTGCATCTTGAGCTGAGAATAGTATAGTTGAGTTAAGTAAAAAAGCATTATATTAGAAGTATCTTAAATAATATGAAGAGGATGGCGAAAAGCTATTTTCTAATAACATTACTAGAAAAAAATTTTCAAATATTAGTATTGAGAGCAAACAAGCATGAATAGGTAATGAAAAAAAAATGATAATACATTTTTGATCACTCTAAGATCATAGCTAAGCTCTGTAAATCTGATTTAAGAGATATAAAAGAATTTTCTGATATATCTCAGCCAGAGGCGTTAAAAACAGATGAGTTACTGGCTAATAAACTTGCAGATATACCCATATTCAATGTATTAGAAATTATTCCTCCAAAAATAATTCCACCTTAACTAGAAAAGAATATAGCAGAACAATTGGAAGTCTCAATCACTTTAACATTTGAAACATCCAAGACTTTTAATCTATCTGAGCTAGTAATTGACAAGCTTTTCAAATCTATCAAGCCTATTAGCAAAGTAATGAAAATACTTCTAAAAGAAACAAGCGATAAGTGCAATTCTTTTAAACTTATTAATAAAGTATTATCTATCATACTTCTATCGAAAACCCAGCGAGAAAAGTATTTCAGAAAAAAAGCAGTCAAACTTGAAGAGAATCTAAATGTTTTTATAATTATCATAAAAAAGAACAGGCTTAATTCTATTGCATTCTGCAATAGAATGAAAACTGATTTACAAATGTATGGATATGTAAAAGAGATAGAAGAAGATCCTAAAGAACATATGGACATGACAGAATGAGAAAGATTAATAGGAGAAAAAATAATCTGTTATTCTTTCAAGAATGACGGAGTTATAATCTCATGGCTTGATATTGATGAGAAATGATAAAAAAATATAAGCATATTCCATGAGAATGATATGTTCTGGTAAAGAATAAATAAGAAGCTGATTAATAGATTATTTGTAAGAATAGGACTTTTTATTCTTTATAACTAGATAATATAAAATCCCAAATTATTATTTTTTTTCGCTTATATTATCTACCTATAAATTTCAAATTGATGTAAACCTTTTTCTGATCAGAGCATACTCTTTCAGCTCTCTATTATTTTTACTGATTATGAATAGAGTTTATATATAGAGAATTGTCAGAATATTTTTTCTGAATTGAACTTTTTCAGATATAGAATAACCTAAAGGTTACACATAATCTAGTAGTTACTTCACAAGTTATATCTACATAACTATATTTGTGATTGTAACAAAGTACATTATAGATTACAAATTCTAAGTGACAAAGAACTTAGTCAGCATGCCTCAGTATTACTCAAGCTTTTGACAGATAAACTAAAAAGAGACAAGAGTTGATAGTGCTTTCAAAAAAAGGTATAATTTTAGCAAAGAGTAGGTATTTATATTAGTTTCTGATCAAAGAATTTGTTAAAGTAAAAATCAAATAACTTCTCAAATAGGAGGGATAGAAGTGGTAGAAGTGAATCTATGCCAAATGTCTAAACTTATTCCAGAAGGAGAAACTGTCAAAAGGATAGCTCAGCAAATTACCCAAGATAATTTTAGTGAAAAAATGTAGAATATATAGCAAAAACTTTAGCTGAATCTACTTTTAATGCTAGTGCTGGTTCATCCTGAATCTCTAGACTTTGAAGAGAGTTGCAAACTCTCAATGTTTTAGAAAAAATTTCTCAGCTACATTGATTTCAGAAATAATCCGTTTAGCTAATAAATTCAAAAAGAGCGTAGTGAGCAACGTAAAATGAAGGAATCAATTTTTCTGACTACTTTTTACTAGAATTAGTTAAAGAAAGATTAGATGGGTATGATGTGTCTAATATACCTAATATACAAGCTCTTGCTGATATAATGATAATGCTTTATGTTCGTCTTACTAAAATTAAAATCTTATGTATATCTAATAGAGATATAACTAGATATGCAAAAAATTGAGGTTAACAGGATATCTTTTGAGTATTTAGATTATTAAAAAAAAATGAAAAACAGGCAAAACAGTTATTTACTTGAATCCAGGATTCAATTACTACTAGACAGTTAAGACCCAGGAGTGTTAGGAGTCAAATAGTTCAATACATTTTCGAAAAAAAAATAAATTCCTTTTTAAAATTAATAAATCACTACTTTTTAGATATTTACGTAAATTAGAGGTAGTATTTGTAGTTATAGCACATAAAGTAAAGAATTTATCAGGAGCTATAACTATTGCCAATGAAGCACTTTGTCACAATCTTGACAATCATGTCTCTTTTGCAAAAAACTATATAATAGTAAATTATCAGTTAAGAGAAGAATTGTAATATCAGGCAAAGGCAATCAAACTCTTTAATGAAAACTAATTATATAGAATGTTAGGAGATCTTTATTAAAATTGTAAAATACTGTTTATTAATTTTATTTTTTCACCTTTTTTGATCTGTTGATTTGTGAAAGATAATCTATCCTTTAACCAGAATAACTAATCCTAATATCTTATCTGATAGATTACAAGAAATTAATTCTAGCAATATTAACTTAAAAATTACTATAAATATTAGTGATTTATTGATTTGCTAAATAATAGAGTTTTACAACAGATTAATTTGAAAATTAATATTACAGATTCTTAAATTTATTATTTTTTACTATATAGTAATATTTTATAAAGATATATTATTGATGCTAAATATTATATATAAATAATCTATTGATATTTATATAGAAAAAATATTAGTTTAACAAATTCAGCATGATTCTATAAGATTATGCAATAATATTATTTACAATTAACTAAAAATTAAATATCTAATAGACAAATAATTAATATTTATATTAAAATATTATTTTTAATTAACTTTCTTATTTTTTTTTTAATAAACATTACACTATTTATATTTTCTTACAAAAATGATTAAAAATAATTCTTCTTTTATTATATTTACTTCAATTATTTATTTAAAAATAATATTTTTATAATATTTATTTATAATTTTTAAATTTATCTATTAATAGCCTTTTAGTTCAATTTAATTTTAAATCATTTATAATACTATTATAAAAATTAAACTATTTTATCTTTAAATTATAAATAAATTATATATATATATTTTTAATCAAATTACTTTTTAAATATTTTTTAAAATAAAAAAATAAAATATTAATACATTTTTATAATTTAATATTTAATCTATTTAAATTGACAAAATATATAAATAATTTTATATTTATTATAAGATATTTTAACATATAAATTTATATTAATTTATTAATAATATTTAGCTATAATTAAAAGTTTTTTTTTTGGTTATTTGACTATAATCAAAATAATTAAATAACTAAATTTTAATTTAATAAATAGATACTAATAAATATTTTAATATGTATTAAATTTGATTGTTATTTAATTATAATATTAAATAGAATAATTTTTGAACTAATGATCAATATTTCAATAGAAATAATATCATTGGAACTGTCTTGATGAGAACTTTCTAATAAATATAAGTTTGATCTAATTGAACCAATTTTTTTTTAAAGATATGATATTGTTTTTATTTATTAAGTATAATCATAATTAGTAAAAATTTTACATGAAAATCCTCTAATGAGATACAGATATAAAAAAATAAAAAAAGCTACCTAATAAGAATAAAAAGTTCTATAAATCCTATTTTATCAGACCAACCGGTTATTCCATTAGACTCTAATAATAATTATTAGAAGAATTACCATTGCTACTTAACTATAAAAATTAAACATATGACAACTAGTTATTATTACGTTAGTAAGAGTGGCTAATAACGGCCATGTATGTAAGAGTTTCTAATTAAAAAAATATGTTCATGCTGAAGATAAGTTGAAGGAAAGGAGATATTAGTAAAACTATTTTGAGAAAACTGTGTAGATGAAACAAATGGACTATACTATTTACTATATTGTGAAATGTGAAGAGATTGTTCTTTAGTAATAGTAAGATTGCATCTAGATTTTTACATAAGAGTATAAGTTTGATCAAATAAGAATTTGTAAAAGGAAGAAAGTATAGTGAAGGTAATGGAGAAAGAGTTAGTAAAAGTATCAAGTGTTTTAGAAAAAGAAAAAGGAATAATGTCTTTAATAAAATAAATAAGTATAATATTATAGGGATCTGCTTTAATAGCCTAATAATAGTGAAAAAATAATAAAAGGGTTAAGATTTCAGAAGGAAAACCTGAACGTGAAGTATGTATGAAGAGTTGTGTTTTAAGGTATGATAATAAATTAATAATAATTTTATTGATGATAGGTCTAGTAACAGGACAAAGCCATATATAATTAAATTTTCATAAGATATATTATAGTGATAGCAATTCCAAGAATTGTTGTAAAAAGAAGGCTGTGTGGCTTTAAGAAATTCAATGGTTAGAAGTTGTTTAAGTAAAATTTTGATTTTTCTACAATGTGCACGTAATTCTCTAAAGAAAGTAGTGAAAAGAAAACCTAGTTTGAGGAGTTGAAAAGTGAGTTTATAATTAATTTCTAAGATAGTATATTTTTTATTCTATTTGAATGATTAATAGCTATAAAGTATTTTATTTATAAGAAATCTTTAATTAAAGGTCGTAAAGTAGTAAAAATAGGCATTTGTTCAAAAAGGGTGATGTATCTAAAATATGAGATGTGATTGAATGTAATTGAAATAGTAGAAGAGTGTAATGAGGATTTTAAGAGTTAATCAATTTTATTATTATATGGATTATTAGAATGCACTTTCATTTTAATAAGGGTAAGTGAAATATTCCTATCTTCAATAATTTTAAAAATAATAGACTAGTAAGTGTTAAAGAAAGCTTGAACATCATTAAAGGATATAAAAAGGCATTTTGTTATTGAATTTTATTATAAGAGTAAATAAGAGCTAAACTATCTGTACAAACATTTAAATTTAAATTATGCAGATAAATAATAAGAACTAGTAATAAAGCAAAAATTTCTGTGTTAGTTAAATTGGATTAAAATGGAAGGAAAACTATAAAGAATTCTATATCTATATTATCATAAACTAAGAGCAAAGCAGAACTAATGTATGTTATAGGATCAGTGTGGTCTGACAAAAATCTATATAAACTATCTGTATAAAATAATAGAGACTTTTCATGTTTCAATCTATTTTTAAATGAATTTAACAAGAAAACCATGGCAGGAAAATTAATAAAGGATTTTATAGTGAAATAGGAAGAACTAGTTAACTATAAATTATTGAAGCTAGTTAGAGGAGAACGCACTCTTATATAGTATTAGATAACCTGATATAAAATAGTTTTAATATTCTTTTTTAAAAGATACAGTCTTTCAGAGTTGACTGAGAAGAAGTAAGTTATACTAATGATCTGAAATAAGTCAATATTCACAATACTATCATATTTGATAGAATAACCAGTATATTTGAATATATCTATGAAGCTAATATTGAAAGAGCATTCATTATATTCTATAAATGTATTATTCTTTTTTGAAGGAGATCTAGGATCGTTAGAATGGTTTATTTGTGAAAAATGTTGAAAAATAATTTTGTCTTAAAGTTTTTTAACTTTGTAAGATTTCTCAAAGATAGATTATTTAGGATATGGTAAATTGTAATAGTTTTTATCAGGGATCCACAGGGCAACCCAATCAACTAAAGTATTCATATCATGTGAAGAAGTTGATTTGTATCCAGCAGATGAAAAATTTTAAATGCAATATTGATTTTTAAGCCTATTAGAATGTATTGAGTTGATGAGAACTATATTTTTAAGTAATGTAAACCATCTAGAATGAGTTTGACTAAGGTGGTTGCTCATAGTTTGCTTGAGAAACAAGTTATTAAATTCTAATAAGAACATACCGTCACAGATTAGTTGTTCTAGAAAAAGAAGCTGTTTGTTTTTAAATGATTTGGTCCAGTTTTTCCTTTAAGGTAATAGTGATAATAAAGACATGTCTTCTCCTTGTATTTTGAAATCTTCAATTGTATAAGAGAGTCTATAGAATGAAAAGGATTATTTCAAATATAATAAAATTACATTTTCAATGAAATTATTATGTCTAATATTGTTAAGTGAAGCAGGCCAACATACTAAGGGATCATCAAATAGCCAATAAAATTCCTGAAGTTATTTTAATCTGATCATGGAAGTAAGAGAAAGCAATGATTATTTTAGATTTCTATTGATTATTATAGCAAAATATTGTAATTTAGATTGGATTATTATATCAAAAAGATTATTAAAGCCATAGAACAAGCTACTTGTCAGGATGCTGTTTGGTGAAGATTTTAGAAATCTCAGTTTGTGTTTAATGAATATCCTAACTTTAGAAAAGAGGGTGTTGCATTTATTATAAGAGAGCACTATAAGTCTGGTTCTGTATTCTAAACATGAGATCAAAACTATGTTGTATATATACTTGAGTTATTTGTCAGTTAAACGTTTGTATTTAAGTTTGAGCATGAAATCAGAAATCTCATTGGTAATTTGTTATTTGATAAAGTTTTTGTTGTAAAAAGCTGAAATTCAGACTCTAAGATAATAGGTTGATTTTGATGGTTTCAAAGTCAGAAAAGCATGCTTTTTCAGATAGTTGCTAAAAATGAAAATATTTGATCTGGTTGATTCAGAGGTTAGAATGAAAGATTTATCATGATTAATTTTCATAGGATTGAGATCAAAAAGAACTGAGCGATGTCAAAAATCGAGAATAAGTTTTTAATGTTATTAGAAATTCAGATTGTGTCATCTATAAATGCTGAGTTAGGAATAGTAAATGAAAGGTTTTTAATGATATTTTTAGTTATATCAGGTTTCAAATAACAGATATATTGTAACTGTAGTTTGTTTGTTGAATTTTGGATAAAAGTAGGTCATAATAGATTACTCACAAGAAAGGGAATATAACTTCCCCTTGATCAATGCCAACTACTATATTATAAGGGTTTATATTACCATATGCTGTGAAGACTGAGTTATATTTGTTTAGAAACAGATTAGTAATAATTTGAATAAAAGGATCAAGGATCTGCAGTCTTTCTATAGCCTTTTTAAGCATATAAATGTTTACCCAGTTGTAGGCTTTAGGCATATCTTGAAATAAGACATATAAGTTTGAATGATCTTATTAGTGTGTCTTTTTTCATAAATAGTGATATTCAAATAGGTTGTTAACAATGTAAAGTGATTCTAAGGTCGATTGGTAGGGAAGACTGGCAAAGTTGAGATCTTTGATAACATTGTATTTTATCAATATGTTTTAGAATCGTTGATTAAGAATTTTAACAAAAGCTTTTTTGATAGTATCTAAGAGGTAATAGGTCTAGTATTATCTAAGTCACAATTCTATGGCTTTAGTTTAAGAATAGGATAAATATACATCAAATTCTATTGTGCAGGAGTAAAATTATTAATGAAGCATGCATAAATAATATTGTAAAGAAAATTCTTCATTTTGGATTCTAACTTTTTAAGCATTTATTTGAGATCTGGATAGGCCTATAGCTTTGTGATCAGGGAGACTTTTGATTATTATATGTTAAGCATCAACTGAAAGGATATCCAATATATGTGAGTAGATGTTATTATCGATATAGGAGACAGTGTCATAAAAGGATTTCCAATTATTCTATATAAGCTTGAAATCATTAAAGACAGGGTTTGTAATATCACAATTAGTAGATCCTGCTATATTTTGAAAATGATGAGCTATTTGTTATTTGATGCTGTCTGGTGAAAGTTTTAAATATTGATTAGAAGAGTTCTTGTTGATTAGAAAGTGGTCAGTAATTATTGCTTTCCTATTTCATTTTAAGCAAGAATCAATCATTTTGTAGGGGCTTCTTTAAAATTATCATTACGTTATTTTAAAAATTAGAGAATTCATTCATTATTTTCAGATCTAAAAACAATTTTTTGCTTTGCTTAAATGGGTTTGATAATGTCAAATTTAAGTTCTGCCATATAGGGTAGAACATAAAATTATTATAATGAGTATCAATAGATGCAATAAATATACTGTAATGCATTGTAATCTTTATCAAATTCTAGTGTTTAGGATTAGAAAGTGAAAAATTGTGCGAATTGATATTTGGTAAAAGTGTAATTTTTTTAGTTTGTAGTAATATTTGTGTAAAAGTTAATATGATGGTGAATAGTGGAGTTTGAGTAGAAATATAGTGTTTTATGTTAATTAGTAGAAGTTTGCTTAAGAAGATGTTCTTTGCTGAGATTATAATAGTAGTCATGAAAAATTCTTAGATAGTGTTAATAATATTACGTGAATGACCAAAATCTCGTGCTATTCTATTAGCATATGAGGTATTCTGTTTAAATAATAAGTCAGCCTTGTCTGAGAATAAGTCCCAATGTAAGCAGGTTATTTTGTTATAGAAAAATGTTGTTTTGTGACTTTATGCTATTTTAAAAAAGCATTAGAAGAATGTGTAAAAAGATTATTTTTGAATAGGGTAATAGATAGAAGCAGGTGGTCTGTGATATATAGAAAGGATAAGTCATTGAGAATGTTGAATGAGGTAAATTCATGTACTAAGTTTGTAGAAATAAAAATGTAATCTAAATGAGAATAGCTTAAGTTTGAGGCTAATCTGAAGATAGCAGGATAAGTTGAGAGAAAGGAGGTAATGGTATGAATAAATTCTAAGTCAATAATTTGATGAAGAAAGTTTTGTAAAATTTTTTGACATTTAGAATGATAATTTTGTGAGATATTGATATTGAAATTATCCATTAGAATAACATAGAAATTATTTCTATTGCTATGAATTAAAATATCTATGAGTTTCTTTTATATTTGTATTCTGTGTCTAAATGAATATTTGTCTCTGTAGGTAGCAGGAAGGTAAAACTTGAATAATACATAATTTAACTTTCTTTTTATATTAGAGATCTACATATATAATTTGATCAAAAAAATCCTATTGATTGAAAATATGCTTGCATAAATTGTTTCAGATTATAAGACTAACTCTTTGATAATTGTGTTCTCTATTTTCATTATGAAAAAAAAATTTATAAGGTTTATTATGATTATTATTATTAAGATATCTGACTTGATTAAATGTAAAGTGTATCTCACTGAGGTCCATAATATCAAATTATAAGTTGATGAAAATGATTCTATTTATTGTAATTTAGTATTAAAGAAACAGTTTCTAATATTATGTGTGATGATAGAAAAAATTTTTGAGTTATGATTAAATATTGATATAGATAAGTTTGAATTATAATTATTATTATTAGTAGGACATGATGACGTTATTTCTACAATATTATATTTTTTACTTTGATTTATCATTTATGAAGATTAGTCATAGGTATAATTTGAGTAATCGCAGAGGTGACTGATTGAAGTTGTAAATCAAAGGTGAGCATTAATTCCTATATTTGATCATATATGAACTGAGAGAATATTACTGTCATTTGATTGTGTTAGAATTTTGATATTGTTATCTATATCCATAGACGTTGTGTTTGAAATAGGAAGATTTTAGGTTGAAGATATGGGTTATTGATTCAGAAATTCTTTGACATTTTGTTATTCAGTGAAAACTGTTTCATTATCATTATTATCTGATATTCTTGTAAAAAATTCAAGTCTCGAGAGATGGTAATTGATGTCACCTTAATTACTTTTTTGAATTATAACTTCTTCTTTAATATTATTGAATAGATCAGAAAGTACTTTGAATTTATTTTCAAATTCTTTGACTTTTTTATTTAATGTGGAAATAGTTTCGCTTGTATCAGGAAATAATGCAGATCTATTTTGAATATTATTAGAAGGTAATTTATTATTGATTGATAGTTTAATATAAGCAGTTTCAATATATGTCATATTATTATGATTATTAATTAACATTTAAGAACGTGATAGTCTATACTGTTTAGGTTTGAATCGTTCGTATAAGGGTTTATATGGATTAGTGAAAATTTTTTTAGAACAATCCTTAACTTTATGATTTGAAAATCCATATTTTTTACAATATTTATCTGCAAGACCCATACAATATAATACATTTCCTTTGAATTTATAGTGTTGAGCAGTTGCAGCATCTAAATCTTCAATAGTAGCAAAATTAACAAATGCATAAGATCTTAATCAATATTGTTAATCTCTTGAAATGAAGCATGATTTAGCTTTAATTTGTGTCAAAAAATCATATAGGGAGTGTTGATTAGTATTGAGCGGTAGGCCAGTAAGTTTGAGCTCAAATTGTTGTCTTAATGTAATTTGTATAGGATCAAGATCAGTTAATTCAACTCTTATCATCATAAAATTATTTGATAGTATTATTGCTTTCATAAACAATGAAAGTGATCTGCCAGGATCTTTTGACGATTAAGAAAAAATAGGTAATCATTTCAAATTTGGCAAAAAAATTTTGTATTACTTTAGATTTAAAAAAAAGGAATGTCTGATACTTTAATAATATGATCTTTCATTGCATCTAATTTTAGTTATTTAGCATTAGAATCTGCAATCAAAAAGATTGGATTATGTTGTGTTTTCTGCATTTTTGTAATAGTATGTATGAGGTATTCTAAACTATTAAAGTAAATGATGAATTTTCTATTTTTGGAAAGATAGTTGAAGCCTTAGAAGCTATTAAAATGAATAAATAGTGCATTGATAAAATTGTATTTTTTAGCTATAGATTTTTTTTATGTCTGCTGCGTTGTCAGTAACGTAAAATCAAGTTAGTGTAGTAATTATATTAAATTATCAATCATTCATATTCTTGTTGAAAGTTAAAGCTTCAGCTTTATCCATTTTGTCTGATCAAATTTGTTTAATTTTCCCTTTAAAGATAAAAGGAATGCTTATTAATTTTGATTTGTCAGTATTATTTGTTTGTTTTGCATGTATAGAGTCTTTGATTATTTAAAAAGCGATGGATTAAACTGGTTCTGTAGTATCAGAAGTTAAAGGAATATTGTTATCTATTTCTATATCTGTAGTTTTAGTTATAATTTCGTTAGTATTATTAAAAGGTATTTGGTTATTGTTATCAGTAATAAGAATAATATTCTCTATAACTTTGTTAATAATTTTTGGAAAAAAGATTTCCATATTTTCTGTAGTGATTTTTTGTTTTTTATTATTTGTCAAGGGAGTTTCTAATAAAGTTTATTTGTTTAACTCTAGGATAGAAATTGCAGACTGTTCACTATTATTTCTTTGTATTGTTCATTTTTTTTTATTGTAAGGTTATGAGTTGTTTTGAATATAGTTTTTTGCTCTTATTTCTGGTATGATAATTACAAGTGAGAGTTACCTACCTGATTGGAACAATAGATGAAGAAATATTTCAAGAAATTTCAAGAAATTTCAAGAAAAATGATCAAGTATAATTCTGTAGATTATTACCAAATAGAGTCATAATTCCTTAACATGAATTAGCAATTGATCGGCTAGAATTATGAAAATAATGAAAATGATGAAAACTATCATAATGACAAGACTGATAATAATGTTATTAACAAATTTGTTAATGAAATTCTTTCTCTCCTGTTAGATTTTATCCAAGAATTTTTACATAAAAAATGTGTTCGTTCAAGGGTAGCCACAGCTTAACCTGTGAATAAAAACAACAACTCCCCTTTTCAAAAATATTTCTTTCTTTATTCCCCATACCCTCAACCAAAAAATATTTCGTTGTTAGTCCAAACGGTAGTGTTTTTTTGTTAAAATATTTTTTTCGTCACTTCTCTTGAATATTTTTTTCGCTTGTTTTCCTTTTCTTTTTTGCTTACAAAAAGTGGGCATCAAGGGGTATCTGAAATGACAATTAGGATCGACATATCTTTGGACGTAAACAAATCTCACGTGATGACTATCCAATTACTTTCATAAACAACAACATTCTTTTGAAGATCTTCTGATGTCATAGAGTCTGCCGATCTTAGCGGAATTTTCCAGTTCTCGCAACTATGTGTTTTGGGCTCTGTGCTTTTGCCGGCGGCTGTAATCTGAATTGACAGACATATCAACATAGAAGTTTGAGATATCTGAAGAGCCTCTGACGGAACTTAGTGTTTTGGACGCTCCTGTTGTGAGAGGTCGTTGTAACTTGGAATTAACCAGGCATTTTAGCTAGGAATTTGTTGGAGTTGGTTATCTTTTTTAACCTTTCTTTTTTCAGAAGCTAATTTCGGATTCGTGTGTTCTGGAGGGTGTTAATTTTTTTTAGTTAGGGGATTAGTGGTTAGTTTAAGGAAAAGCGTTATGTTGCTAACAACTTCATTTGCTTATCTCGCTAATAAGTTGTTCATTAAAAGTGGTTTTAGTGAACTTTTTGAAAGGAAAATCCAGTGATTGGTCAACTCAAACGGGCTTAAAATAGAGTCACAGGGGGTAGCTACAGTTTAGTTTAGATTTTCTTATTTGTATCTTTTGCTTTGTTTTACATAGATTAGTGCATTTAACATTATGAATCTATTAAATAAACTTGTGGCAGTACCACATCGTTAAAATATAAAAAAAAATGTTATTAACGAATTTAAATATGTTTACATAATTAATATAGTTTACTTAGTTTAACTTATTAATTAAGTTAACAATGTTTATAAGGTTTCTGTAGTTTATTAAATTGTATTCTATCTTAATTTAGTAATAGAATTAGATTTAAAGTTTTATATAAATAGAATGGGAATTTCATGTATTCTTATCAGTTAGGCAGTCTAAGTTAGTCTTTAGTGAATTATAAGTTAGTTAGAGGAGTGACACATATTATATAATTATCAAAAAGAAGAGGGGTGTGTGTTAAATGTCTTACCTTTCACGTGATTATATAATTAGCCAATCAGAATAAATAAGTAAATCTTATTGTGACTTAGCATTTAAATTTTATATTACTACCATTTTTATATCAAAATTTTAGTTTGATTTTATTAAAATTTCGCCTAAATTTTAAAATCTGCCTATCTTTTGCATTATTTTAAACTCTGCCTATCCTTTGAAATAATCTTTTTATTTTCTTAATCACCTTACTCACCTTTTGAATATACTTTTCAGTCATTTAAAATTGAAATTTGTTTGTCTCGTGCAGGCACAATAGAAAAATCATCTAAGGAATTGGTAAGTGACTTTTTTTGCTTAAAAGGTTGTTCTCATTTTCTCAGATGTTAGCTTTTCTTATGTAGGACAACGAGAGAAAGAGTTAGAAAGTATATATTGCAGTCAGAATAATAGAGATGATTATAAGTGCTTGAACTAATAGAAGGACAGTGAATATCATATCCAAGTATTTTGAGCTTATCACAATATTCTAGTATATGTAACAGATTCAGGAAATATCCATCTTTTCCTTTAATCACAGATAAGAAAAATCTGTCATTTTTCACAAGAAGAATGGCTGCTTCTTTATAACGTTTAAGCGAGTAACAAGAAGAATTTCTGCATTTCTTAATATCAAGTGAGTATTAACATATTTTGGTATGACTTTTTAACCATTGTTAAGGTATTGCTGATTCACTGTTATTTTTTTTCAGATTGAAAAAATATGATATTATCAAAAGGAAAGTCTTTTTAATCGATGTATTGTACAGTGATTAATTTCCTATAAATAGAATTGCATTTCTAAAGAGAGCATAAAGCTTTACTAGTATAATGAAAATTCTTTATTGCAAGCTCCGAATTAACTACCTGATCTTGAGAATTGAGATGGAAACCATATTTACTGATTGGCAACATTATTTCAACTAGTTTTTGAGAAAGTATTGTCATACTACGCTCATCAAGATTATATGCTGATTGACCCAGTATGTGCATTTGAATAGAAAGGTAATTGAGATTAAAGGTACAAAATATTCTACAATATTGAAGAATGCTTTTCATATAGTGAGAATTTTTATCAGGATCACCATTGACTAATAGAATCCAAATAGGTTTAACTTGATCACTGGTTTTTAATATTCCATCAAAATGACTGTCTTGAGTTAGCGAATTTAAGTCACTCATATAAGTGGCTAAACTTGTATCAATCTGATATTGTAAGCGTACAAAGATCAAAAGTTGATCATTATAGAGAGTGTCATTCGTATTGCTCAAATTAATAAATAAGTAAACTGATAGAATAAGTTTTACTATATACTGATCAAAAAATCATGATCGGATAGAATAACTGACTCTTAGAAACATTGTATAGTTTAAAAGGTTTTTCTGACTGCAAGAATACTAAGAAGAATCTTGGCTTTATCGTCTTGCAAAATGATAATAGAATGGGTTAAAAATAAAGCTGCGAATTGTTTTGCTTCTTTTACAGATGTAAGATAATAATATTCATCAACATACTCATTTTTTTCATTTTGTGAAACAGATGCATTTGCAATAATGGCTAGGTGATGATGGGTCTTTGCTGCTATAATATTTGATTGAGATGATAACAAATAATTATTAAGGGTGATACAAGAAAGTTACTCATTATATTTTGAATTAAGTTCCTCCCAAAGATATCGAATGGTTCTAACTTTAATGATCTCTTTCCTTCTCTTTTTATCTGCAGCTCTGAATTTGATACTTTCATGTATATGCTTATATAAATTAGGATATTAAACTAAAAAAAATAGACAATTAGGTGAATCATATTTTATTATCTCCTGATGTTCTTGCAGGAGTTTTGCTTTTTTCCTTCATTTTTGTTGATATTTCACTTGATACTTTAATTTTTTAACTTTATTATTCTCATCATGCAAAATTTGCCTGAAAGTTATTATGCGCTTATTAAATTATATCAGATCTTTAAGTTAGTAATAGAATTATAAGTTCATTGAAGTTCAGAAGCTTTATATTTATTGTATTGATAGTTTCTGCAGCTTTTTTTGCACTGTAACATTAGATAGTGTTGCAGTTTTAGCTACAATATTCTCGTTAATTTTCTTTGAGAAGGTTGATTAATTTGAGCAGATTTTTAGTTTTGAGATGAAATAGATCATGATTGATTAATCTGCAAAAAACCTTGTATTAGAATTGGGGTTTCTAAATATTCTTTGATCTTACTTTCAATTTTTTCCTAAGTTTTATGTCAAATTTCTTTTCATGCATTAGTATATTCTGTGTATAAATCAGATTTTGAATATATAAGATTCTTTATATTTATCATGCTGTTAACGTGCAATCCTTGCGAATTGCGACAGTTAGACGGGGTGTTCGAGTGGTGATTCTTTTTAAGTTTACGTAGTGGCTCAATTCAGTTTATCTCAAGATTTATAGTTTACACGGTAGTGTATTCACGATAAGACTAAAAGCAAAGCGACTCGATTGATTCAGAGGTATAATAATATGTTTATTGATA
>CAJVPP010000079.1:0-51347 GCA_910592005.1 Funneliformis mosseae | reverse complement strand
TCTTTGAATATTCATTGTTCAAATTTTTATTTAATTTAAATAACGTTAACTCTTTTTTTATAATGTTATACAAAATTTATAATCTAATTCATTTATTTGTGAATACGGATTAGATTATATGAAAATCCAATCTAATCTAAATGGATTAGAAAATCCAATCCAATCCAATCTAATTGAATTTGTGAATACACCCTATATAACTATTTAAGATTTCTAATTTTATCAGTCATGATATTGTTTTAAGAGATCTTCATTAACAGGTGTTTGTAAAACTTTTTCACTCATTTCTCTTATTTTATAAGATCCCTTCAATAAGATTTAATGAATATAGTATGGTCCTTTCATTTTAGTTCTAATTTTCTAGACCATTGCTTTTCTTTTGTCACATAGTAATACAAAACTTTGTCTTCTATTTTAAAATGAAAGATTTTCTTTAGGTTACGATCATGTCAATCTTTCTGATTTACTTGTGATTTTTCCATATAGTTTTTAGCTTTTCTCCTAATTTGCGATAAATCATCTATTAAAGATTCTATATGTTGATTTAGAGTCATATTTTCTTCAATTAGTTCATCAAGGAGTAATCATTCATCTCTTCTATATGTTAAATAAAAGGGAGATATCTTAGTTATCAATTGCTTAGAAGTTTAATATGCAAATAAAGTGAATGCAATTTGCAAATCCTAATTTGAAATTTCTTAGACAGTTTTAGCTAAGGACTCACATAGAGTTCTATTAAATCTTTCTACTAGACCATTAGTTTGGAAATGATAAAAAGTTAATAGAAGGTGTTTTATTTTAAATTTATTCATTAATTCATTAATCATTTTGTTATTAAAGTAGATTCCTCAATCAGTTAATATCTTCATTAAACATCCATAACTACAAATAATTTCTTTATAAACAAATTAGGCTACTTGAGAAGCAGATGCTTCTGATATAGCCTTTGCTTCTACTACTTAGTAAAATAATCAATGGCTACTATAATATATTTTTTTCCTTTGTCTATTAGGGTAAAGGTCCTATAAAATCAATTCTGATTTGATAGAAAGGTGCTTGTATTGCATTGGATGTAAATTTTTATGTTTGCTTAGTTTTTCTCTTCTTTAACATTTGTTATAACTTTTAACATATGTACGAATATTTTCATACATTTATAATATCACTTTCTGATTTTGTCGAATATAATATTAGTAGCAAAATGTTCAGCTATTAGATTATTATGCATCATGTATAAAATAGCTTCCATTTCATGAGTTCTAATTATCCTTAATAGCTTTCTAAGGTTTCTTATATCATTTCTATATAAATAATTATTTTAGACTGTATAAGGTATGTAAAAGTTTTTAAATTGTTTGATAATTTTAGGGTTATTAATTCTGTAAAAATAGTTTGTTGTGTAATATAAAAATAAATACGATTATATTGATTAATATTCATGATGGACTGTATGTTACACTGCACATACTTTTGCTTTCATCTTAAATAATGTAGATAATTAATAAAAAAAAATGGTAAGAAAAAAAAATCTTAATCTAATTCAGGAAACTCAGGTTGAATATGTTCAAGAGGAGTGGAATAAAAGGGAAGTCCTTGAAGTATTCTATGTAATACTTGCATCTGAATTTCTAATGATTGTGTTTTAACTTCTATCAGCTCATTTTATCATACTTAATTATCTAAGTATCTTAGATCCATGTTTAGTTGAATTTGACCTAATTTATATTCGATTATATACTTGTGCTCAACAGTATTGTAAGGTAAATTTGTTTTACAAGCTTTATAGTATGTATGCAAGTGATGGTTTTCTATATCACATGAATAATTACATCTAGATCCTCCATTATTTATAGGTTATCCTGCTAATACTTGTTTAATTTTTATGTTTGTTTTATATATATCTTGCATTTTCTCAAGTGGAGATTAGTATTTTATAGTAGTAATTATTGGCTTAAACTAATTATTAAAAAGTTCATTTTCTAGTATTTGATCCTGACTATATGAGAGGTTTGAGATGAACCATTCAGTCTCATATTCATTATTTTTTTCAGAATGGGATGGATTATCTGTAATATAGTTATTTTCAATAGAAGAATTATAGCCAGTTTCTATATCCAATTCAAAGTTTAGGAAAAATACTTCTGATTCCTCTGGTATTTATAATAGAGCATTAGCATTTGCATTAGCTTTTCTAAGTCTATGTTTAATAGTGAATTCATATTGCTGCAGTTCTATTACCTATCTTACTCTTTGTCTCTAAGGTAATTTAGAAGTTTATAACCATTTCAAAGCTGAATAATAAGTTACAAGTGTAAAAAGTTTCTTGCCTAAATAATTTTGGAAATATCTTATATCCTACATAACTGCTAAATATTCTTGATCGGTTATGGCATAATTCTTTTCAGCTGAATTTAAGCTCTGACTTGTATAGGCAATAATATGTTCTTTTCCATCTGATTATTCTTATGAAAGAACAACTCCTAGACCTATCACAGATGCGTCTATATAGATGATAAAAGGTTTATTAAAATCAGGGTAATTTAAGATCAGAGCTTTGATTAACAACTCTTTTAGTCTATTGAATGCTATTTGTTATTTATTTCCCCAAAGAAAGGGTTTATCTTTCTTTAATAAAGTTAGCATAGGTCAAGCAATTCTTAAAAAATCTTTGATAAACTTCTAATAGTATGAAAATAATCTGAGAGCAGTGCAGAACTATGTAAGGTTCGTTAGTCTGGAAAAATTCTTGACTTTAATTATTTTTTCTAGGTCTAGACGAATTCCATTTCATCCTATTACATGTTCTAGAAAATGAATATTTGGTAAGCAAAAATAGCACTTCTTTAATTTAATTTTAAGTTTGTATTCCGAATAGCTTTGAATACTTGGCATATATGGTCCATATACATTTTGAAGCTTCCTTTTGAATAGATTATAATATCATCTAAATATACAACAAAGAAATTTCCAAAAAAGTCTTGTAAGACTTTATTCATTAGTCTTTGAAAAGTTTTTAGTATGTAACTTAATCCAAAAGGTATTACTAAAAATTTGTATAGCCCAAAAGGTATTATAAATGCTGTTTTCTCTATATCTGCTTCATCTATAGCTACTTGACAGTATCTACTTGCAAGATCCAATATAGTAAACCATTAAGTGATTCCAAAACTTTCCAATAGGTTATTAATACGAGGTAAAGGATAAGCATCAACTTTGGTAATAGTATTTAATTTGTGATAGTTAATGCAAATTCTTTTGTCACTACCTTTCTTATCTACAATTGCTACAGATAAAGCCTAAGGGCTTGAAGACTTTCAGACTATTCCTTGTTCTTCTATTTTAACTATTTTGTTCTTAAAAAATTCTCAATTTTTTAGATTAGTTCAATATGGAGTTTATGTGATAGGTGTAGCATTACCAGTTAAAATCCAATGTTTTATTAAATTTGTTCTTCTGATTCTAGTCTGACTTTTAGTACAGATATCAGAGTGGTTATTTAAAGAAATTAAAAAAGCCCTATTGATAATAATTGAGAGGTCTGGTTTAGTTTATAGGTATAGGTTTGTCTTAGACAGTTTCAGCTAAAAATACTGCTAGATTTTTGTTGGCATTTATTGAGTCGTCATCATCATCATCATTATCTGTTTTAGCTTCAAAACTTTCTGAAGAGTAAAAATTTATTAAGAGTTAAATTCTAGCTTAGCTTGGTCAGCTGAATCTTCTTTAAAGGAATCAGAGAAATAAATTGGTATTTCTTCTAGAGATTTCTCTTTATATTCTTCTTCTAAAACTTTTTCTGGTATATTATGAGTTACTACTGTTAAGGTTTTCATGAAGTTAATCAGAATTTGAATAGTAATTTGGCTTTTTCTAATAGTTAAAGTGGATTTTTTCCAATTTATGTTGGCATTTAAATTTTTGAGCCAATCATTACCTAGAATTAGGATTTCATCTTTAGATTCCAAAACTTGAAAGGAAATTAGAATTTTGATCCTTCTTATTACTACTGAGATATCATCTACAATTTCTAGGGAGCGAGTTCTAGCTCCATTGGCTGTAAATACAATCATTTTTGAGTCTCAATCAATTTATATCCTAAACTATCTAGCAAGGCTTTTGTAATAATACTTGTAGTTGTGCCACTGTTAATTATAGCAGTTTGGGCTTTTTTTCTGATTCATAGAGTATATTTAGCTGCGAAAGTAGGCTTGTTATCGCTCTTAGCTAAATTAGCTTCTTTGGATTCTTTAGAAGCTTTTTTTCTAGATCCCCTTACAGCCTTAGCCAAACTGAAATGATAATTTGATATGGAATGAGTGGCTTGTCCAACTAATATGATGCATAAAAAATTCTGAAGATAAGTAGCAACATTGAACTCTGTTAGTTGTTTAATCAGAGCTGATATTAATCTTCTTTTTACATTCTTAAGATTATTCAGAACTTTAAGTTGCATTAGAGCTAGATTCATTTGCGTGAATTATTCTGCAAGATTTAGCATAATGGTCAATTTAGAAAACCTTTTAAGGTTTTCTTTTCTTTGAGATTCTACGCATTTGATTCTTCAATTTTTGAACATTAAATTATCAGGATACAGTCTCAATCAGGTATTCAGGTAAACTTCATACTTCTCATTTTTATCTGTTTCATAATCGTAGTTATCGTATTCTTCATCAGTATATTGGTCTGCAAGATACATTTCTCTAGTTTTGCTAAAATGGGTTTTATGATTATCTTGATGATATTATCACGGTTGAATGCAATTTTCACAATATGTTCTGAAGTATTGTAATTATAGCAGGTAAAATCATTAGATCTGACGTTTTGAGATTGATAAGTGTTCATATTAGATCTGATATTCTGAGGCCTGTAGGTAATCTTATTAGGTCTGTTTCTTCTTTTCAAGACCTGTGGCTGAGCTAATATTGCAGAGAATAAATTAGCATAATTTATAGTAAGTTGTTCTAATTTTTTTATAAGTTTATCTATTTTAGTATTAACGATTAGAGTGGGTTTTAGTAGAGCAAGAATGGAAGTAAAAGGGGTTACTCTTATATTTCTTAGAGTTTTTTCAGTGGTAAAATTATAATCAATTTCGATGTTTCTAGCAGCATTTACTGTAGTAGCTAAATCATTCAGGTTTTGTGCATATACTATTAGGATATATACTAGGTTAAATCCTATAAGGAACATTCATTTTTGTTGGGCATTATCAGTCAAGCCTACTCTTTTTACTAATTTTCAGAACTTATTAGCATAAGAATCTACTGATTTGTCTGAATGTTATCGTAAGGAAGATAACTCCTAATACCATTCATTCTTCTGAGTTTTGTTGATAAACCTGATGTTGAACATATCTACAAAATTATTTTTACTATTGGAGGTTGTGACCCAATTATTCCCTATGGTTACTATATTTTCTTCGAATCAATCAGCGGTAGCTCCTTTTAAGTATTCTTCAGCTATGACTTTCTTTCTTATAGCATTAATCTATCAGTTAATAGTGGTGGCTTTTTTAAAGGTAGTAAGCTATTCTACAGGATCTTTAGCTTCAGTATTATAAAAGTAATCAACCTTTACTGTAATTCATTCTGTTTATCCTAATGCATTTAATCGAACTTTATCTATTCCAAAGATTCCTTTGAGAGCTAGTTTTATTTATTTACCTGTAGCTGCTGTTGTCATTACTTCTAGTAGTGAGGTAGTAACAGGGGTTATTAATAAGCTAGTTACAGAAAGTACTGGAGAGGCAATTAATTGTCAAAATAATTATCGGTCTTTTTGAACCTATATTAAATTCTGATCAAGGATTTCTATATATATTTTTAATGAAATAGATTGATCAACAGATTGTTGGAAGCAATTTGTTTCAAAAGAAACACCTTAGACATACAAATATATTATGTCTGATGAAAAAGGTATAGTCCTATATCAGAGACTAGAAAGCAACTGGTAATAATCTTAGTTAATCAGCTATTACGATATTCTAATATTGAGATATTACTTAATTGTTTAAATAGGTTAAAAGCAACAACTGATCTTCCTGTGTAAGTTTTAGCGCAATATTCATAATAAAACCAATTCCAAAAATTTTGAAAATTATTTGAAAGTATATTAAATAAAGTAGGAAGATAGCATCAACTGCAAGTATAGTCTTCATTAAAGGGGAATTTAAATAATGTTTCACAATATATTCTACTATATTTCTCTCGATTATTTCAAAATTCATACACTTCTCTATTTAGTCAGCGGTTCATTATGTATGAAATTATCTCTGTTTATTAATTCTCTTTTCTTAAACTCTTATATGCCTTGCTAAATCTGTTAGTAATCCATTATATATAAAATCAATAGTATCATGGCAGGAATTATCACTTGTTAATATTACTCTTTCTGTTGAATAAGTTAACTATAATTTGAAGTTAAGGAGATAATAGCTATGACTTAAATCTAATCAACTTGATACACTGTTTATTAAAGAGTTTATTTAGTTAACAAGAATAAAATTATAAGTTTTATGTTTGCAAAATGTTAATGTTGTTTATTATTATTATTAAATGTATATTGAATATAATATTCGTATCTTGTTTGAATTGATCCTTTTTCTAAGGTATTTTTATGCCCTTTATATAGGAAAATTACAATTAAAAAAATCTATGATAATTATAATACTACTGATAATAATAACAGAGCTAACAGATATGCTAATTATATTAAATATGATATAAATGATAATATAATAATGATAGATATAATAAAGATATAATAAATAATAATAATAATAGAAATGATATAATTTATAAATATGTTCTATTTGGCAGATATGTCATATTTGGCATATATGTCATATACAACAGGTCTGTCAGTTTCTACCAGTTTCAACATATACAATAAGATCCAGTAAATAAAAAAAAATAAAAATTAATTTATTTATATTTTTGATTTTAAATAAAAAATTTGCTTTAAATTTAAAATGATTTCCATTTTTTAGTTATTATAATTATTTACTAACTCATCTTATTAACTTTTTATTATATTGAATTTTTAATGATAAAATTTTTATATTTTTTTATAGTAGATTATAATATTTTTAAATTAATACTAATTACTAAAATTTTATAATAATTATTAAATAAGCTATTAATAATAAATACTTTATTCTTTTTTTAATAAGTTTTTTTATGAATTATTATTTTTCATTTTATTAAAAATTATGCTACATTATTTATAAAAACATATTATATAAATCAATAATAATCATATTAATTATTTAAAAATATTATTTTCAGAAATATTTAGCAATATATTTAATAATCAAATGGCTATAAATTAAGTTAATATTTAATTGTCATATAAATAGTTTATTAAAATTAAAATTTAAAAATAATAAAATTTGTTATATATATACCGTATCCTTCCAATTTTAAGCACCACCCAATTTTAAGCATCACCTCAAATTTCAGCACAAAAACTTGAAAAACAAAAATAAGTACCACTCAAATTTTAAAAAATTTTATTATATTTCATATTTTATTTCAAAATAAAATTTTATTTTACAATTTATCATCATCTTCTAATTCATTTAATTCATCAGCTGAATCACTATTTATATCTATAACTTCTCTTTCATTTTTATCAATTTCCTCTTCTTTTTCATCTTGTCCAAACAAATCATCTTCTGATCTATCTATTGCGTTACTAATACCGCATTTTTTAAATAACTTTACAATCATTTTTTTAGAATTTCTGCTTATGACTCAAGTATTTATTTGCAAATAATATTATATTCAGGCTTTCTTAAATTCCCACCTTTAGTATAAGAAAATTGACCTGAACTCATCCAAATTTTCCACTTTTCATGAAGTTTATCTTTAAATGGCTTATTAAAACGAACATCAAATGGCTGAATAATAGAAGTGAGACCACCAGGAATGATTGCCAAATCAGTATTTTCATCGAATGCAATTTTTTTATAGCATCCGTCTTATGACCTTCAAAACTATCCATAACAAGAAAAGATCTTTGTTTATTGATTCTATTTCCTCATGACCTTTTTTTCCAAACCTTATCAAACCAGGTTTTTATTCCAGATTCATCCATCAATCCTTTTGGATGCATCAATACAATAATTCCAGAAGGTAAATTCTTTGACATTTGCTTACCTTTAAAAATGACAATTGGTGATAATTTTGTACTATCTGCAAAAACTGTAAGAATACATGTAAACTGATTTTTTTCATTTCCAGTTGTTCGAATTTGCACAATTTTAGCACCATGATTTTCTATAGTTAAGTTTTTAACCATATCAAAATAAACAGGAGTTTCATCCATGTTTTCAATTTCACAAAGTTTATATTCAAATTATTTTTATTTTTTAATAATAAACTGCTAAAACTCCAAAAGTTTGTCATTAAAATAAGCAGGAAGTTTTTGGCCAATTTTTGTTTTACGTTGCAGAAAAAATCCATTCCTTTTAAGAAAACCATAAAACTAACATTCTGAAGTAAGAAAATTTTCACTATTTGGATAAACATGAGTAAACTCTTTTATTAAAATTTCTTTCATATAAATTTTAACCATTTTAGAAATCACTGCAATACCATCTTTTTGAAATTCTATAAGCCATATTTTTAAACTAGTTTCAGCTTTGGGATATTGTGCTTTTCTTCCTGTGTCAATACGTTGATTTTTTCCTTTTGCTGACTTGAGTTTATCTCCCTATTTTTTCTAATATGAAATCAATGAATGATCAATAGAAAAATGACATGCAGCTGTTCTTTGACCATGAATTTTTGTATATTGCAAAATCTCAAGCTTTTCACTAGCAAAATATGATAACCTTTGAATTTTTGGTATTGCATATGAAAAAAATGTACGTAAAATAGGGGTAAAATTGAATTTATATAAATTTATGTAGTACAAAATTTTTTCGAAGCACAAAAAAAAAAATTAAAAAAAACTTCTGAATTTAAGCACCATCCCAAACTTTAGTAAAAGTTTTCTCTCAAAAAAGTGGTGCTTAAAATCAGAAGGATACGGTAATTAGATTTTAATAGCAAATATCTTTTATATAGTTTATTTTATTAATATTTTATTTTTTCAGAAATAAATATTAAAAAAATAATTATATTTGAATGATAATTATAGAAATTTAAATTATTTTATAATATTTAGTTTTTTTAATTTAATTTTACAAATTTTTATTTTATTTTATTTTTAATTTAAAACAATTTTGATTTATTATTTTGAAAGATAAATTTTTAATAATCATTTAAAAAATTAAAATTAAAATAAAAATTTATTAAAATTTAAAAGCTATTTTTAAAATAAAACAAGCAAACAATTTTATTATTTATTTATTATTAAAGTTCAAAGATTTATACAAAACATTTTATTTTGTATTCTAATCATTTAAATATATAAATTAAAATTGAGTATTATTTTATATAATAATAAAGTTTATATTAATTTAATTTTTATATAAAGTTTTATAATAATGTATAAAAAAAAAAATAAAATAAAAGATAATTTTTATTCTAAGTCAATCCTTAAATAAGTTTATATACTATTGATAATAAATTAATTAGAAATATTCTTTTTCATGCATTTTTTTTTCATGAATTTTGTAATAAATGCAATATTTAAATTAAAGATAAGAAATTAATGTCTAAAGATACTTTATAAAAGAAAATAAAACATTGAAGAAATTAAATTACAAATTATTGTTAAAATTTTATTTGAGTTTAAATTTATAGTAAATGTGAATATAACATTTGCTAGGGAATCAGAAAACATTTTTTAACTAATAATCTCCCCGAAACTGCTTATCAATATTAATTAATTTTTTTTTAAACGAAAATTTTGTTGATTTAAATCTAATATAGATAATTATAAAAAAAAACTTACGATTAAAAAAAAATTATTTTTTTTTTTTAAAAAATTACATAAATATATCAGTATCTGATATGTCCGAATTTGCTGCGCCAAGTACAAACCGAAATTTGAACTCCTAAAATTTATACTGATGGTTATTTTTTTTTTTTAAAAAAGTAAAAAGTAAAGTAATAAAAAATTCAAAATAATATAAACAGTCTGATAAATAATTACGAATTAAAATTTTAAGAGTTTAAATCTCTAGTAATTTTAAATTATCAGAATTCTTTAATAAATTTATTTTATGATTTGCTAGGAATGTAGATGTAAGTTTAATGAAAATATGAGCAATACTTTTTTAGAATGAAAATTTTCAGATTAATTATAAATTCATTCCGATATTTAAGCAAAAATAGCGTTTTGTAATAAATCATTTGATAAATTAACAAAAATTCTACCGAAGGAAATAAAATGAATAACATTAACAATATAATATATATTATCAGAGGATTTTACGAATTATTTTAAAAACTTTGGATGAAACATAACCAGTATAATTGCTAAATTGACTATAATAACTGGATGACTGGTTCTAATTCTAGTTATTGACTAATGGATCAATTCAAATGCCGACGTTGCTGCCGATTTCAGATAATATATGTCCTAAAGGAAGATAAAAGGAAGTGACTTTTTGATTTCGATTTATTATCGATCTCGTTATAATTGTTGCGGATTGGTATGTATTACGAGTTTTAAAATTGTGCAACATTTTACCAAAATATAAAGATGATTCCAGTTACATTAATTTTCATAAATCTGCCAAATGGAGTCTGAAATTTTATTTAATGAAAAAAATGAAAAAGGAGAACTGTGTATAAATTGTAAAAATCCTTATTCTCATGCGGAAGAGAGCGAGTTCGTAAAAATCCGTTGGTGTAAGAAATGCTCAATAAAATACATACAAGAAAATGAATGTACTTGGAGTGGGGTTAAGGAAATTGATGATTTCATTAAGAAAGAACAGCAAATGGCGAGAAGTCCGTATGAATTTTTTGAGTGGATACCTTATGAAAATTTTAGGGATATACAGCAAATCGGGAGAGGTGGATTCGCCACAATTTATTCCGCAATTTGGAAAAATTCTTTAAAGGTTTACAATGAAGTCTATCGTATATGTGAACGGTATGAAGACATGGTTGCTTTAAAACGTTTGCATGGTACAAACGATTTGACCGAAGCATTCTTAAACGAGGTAAATTTAACGAAAATTTATCAAAGTACCACCACACGTATTAAATATTATTTTAATAGGTTAGAAATTATCCAATTTATGATTATAACAAGGGATTGCTTAGATGTTATGGGATTTCACAGGATCCACAAACAAAGGAATATATCATGGTTCTCGAATTGATGTGCGGAGGAAATCTGCATGAATGGTTAACAGAAAATTACAACAAGCATAAATGGGCGGATAAATTATATCTGCTTCATTACATAATCAAGGGTCTTTATACCATTCACGAGAAAGGATTAATTCATCGAGATTTCCATTCTGGTAACCTCTTGATGAGAGAATTTTCTTCCAGACATTCGTGTATCTCTGATTTGGGATTAAGTGGTCCGTTAAATGAACAGGGATTAGATAATGAAATTTATGGAGTTATGCCTTACTTACCTCCGGAGGTATTAAATAAAAAACCGTACACACAAGCTGCCGATATTTATGGTTTAGGAATGGCAATGTATTTGATTGCTACTAATTGTCAACCATTTCAAGGTGTAGCCCATGATCATCTCTTAACGATAGACATATGCAATGGTATTCGTCCTAAATTTAACAAAGAAATACCTAATTTTTATCTTGAGATGATGGAAAGTTGTTGGGATCAAATTCCTTCCAAGAGAAAAACTTCTAAAGAATTATATGAATTATCATCCGCTTGGTGGAAAGACAATAAAGGTGTTGTTGAAAGTTTGAAGGATGAAATTATAGACAAATTAAAAGGTTATGATGATGTTTTATCATCTGCTGAAAAACAAGTGAATCATCCTCAAGCTATATATACTAGCAGATTGATAATGACTTGGTAAATATTTAACTTTTCTTCGTAATATTTATTTAATTTGATTTATTCTTATTCTATCATTTTAATACAGCGATTCCTTGGATAATCTAAGAATATGATTGTGGATTCGCGATAAAATATTAAATATATATATTTTATTATATTTTACTGTACAATAAGTATTTCTTGAAAATATAATTTATCTATCACACAAATTCAATCTCTTTAAATGTGGAAATAAATAAAGTTTGTAATTCGCAATTATCAGCAAATGTGAATAAAATCATATAAAATGTTTTATGATTCTAACGGGAAAAAATTAAAAAAAACATTATGCTGCTTTGAATTGGTAAAAAAGTTCATCTAATAATTTTAAAGAAAATAAATCTGTATTTCATAAAGTGTCATATTACGGTATGTATTAAAGAATTCTTAATAATATAAAATATTCACTCCGTCCAAAAATTCTGAAATCCACTTGAAAATGTGAACTGATGTATCAAGACCATATTTGTAAATTCAGTGATTTGAAAATATTTTGGGTAGTCTATTAATTAAAAATTGAAATAAATGCATAATTCTACAAATGCTTATTTACTTATTTATTACATTTGCAATGATCAAAAAAAAAAAAAAAAAAAAAATTGCAACTACATTACAAGATATTTTACACATCTAAATTACAAAATTCCTAACTTTCAAAATAAATAAATATTTTTTTTTTTTTTACAATCAGGTTTTATTTCATACTATACAGGAGAATGCATGCCCAATTTGGTGTTAAATTCCAATTTGGATCTCTTTTGAAATCTGGTGTATTCTTTTCTATCATGTATTTTCACCAATTCTTGTATTGGTATGAAAACTATAGGTGATAAGAATCCGATGAGATAAACATAATATGGAATATTTTTAAGCGTTGAAAGTGGTCCTGGTGCTAATGATATGGTAGTGAAAATCGCTTGAAGCATCAAACTAATAATAATAAAAATAGGTTACAGATTTATCTTTTTTTTTTTTTTTTCTTAAGAATTTTAAAATTACGAGTTACCTTATTATCACAGAAAGTATCCAAATTTTATTCTTAAACGGAGGAAATTGTCGTAAAGATAACGTTCGATGAACAAATGTGGATGATAACATAACTGGAAAATGTTCAACAATTAAAAGTCATTCATATAAACAAACCATATATATCACGTATTACTTACTAATATACCACACGAATATGAATAATGTGCAGTTCTGCGAATACAACACAACCCACTGCTGCTCATTTTTCCATCTCAACCACCCGTCTCTTCCATAAGACCCAAATATTTTAGATTCACCCGGATCATTATGTAACGTATGATTTAAAAAGTATAAGCATCTATTATTGATAAAAAAAAAGAATTTGTATAGTTAAAAGTGATATAAAGATGTTGAAATACGAAAAAATAAATATTAATTTAACGTACATACCCGGAAAAAACCGTGACACACATTAATACAGGTAAAATGAACCTCAAGAACCAATATACCAAAAATCTATTCAAATCTTTGAGATGTTCTATGTTCTTGACTTTAAAAAAAAAAAAATAAATAAATTTGAGAAATTGAGTGGTCCGCACAACGAAAGAACAATTACAATGACCAACCTGTCATAGTTGTCATAGTATCCGCTTCATGTGGATTAAATAGAAAAGAAAACGCTAATATAGGAGAAATTATCCAAGTAATCCATAATATATGATATCCAGTAAGTGCAGGTGGAAGAAATAAAATGTACGAGAATAACAAGAGCAAGGATATTGATAAATAAGTTCCGAGCATAAATGCGATTCCCTAATGATGATGATGATGATGATTTATAGTATAATATTGACAAGTAAAATTTATAAAATACATTGTTAAACGTATATACCATTCTCAGGCAGTTGATTAATCTTCTGGCTTCTCTTATAACGTCAGTTAATGCATACAGGCTAGTATCATAGTGCATGAATAACCCACATGGTAAAGTGGTAAAGGCAGCGCCAAGGGCCATTGGAGATTGTCCTTTATCCATATTTCCATTATAATGACATAACCCGTTTCTTGTTTGTGCTCTAGTGTGAGTCGGCTCCATAGCGACACTCACGTCTGCCTATTAAAAAGAAGTTTGACTTTGTTAGGAATGAACGTTTAGTGAACAGAACTTCGAAATATTTCTGAAAAATGAAAAACACGCACAACTGCAAAGGCATGAGTATTTGAAGCATTTAATGCACTTCCAATGCAACAAACAACTTCTCCATAATTTTGAAATATTTTGATCATCTCACGTGTCGTCTCGGGAGCGCATTCTGCAAATAACGACACGTGTAATGGAATATCGTCCACCTCTTCGAGATGTTCTCTTATGTTATCTATTCCACGAGGAAGTCGTGCTTTAATATCATGAGATTCTAAATACCCGTCACCGAATGAATTTTCATCACCTGGCGATGATAAAAGTATACAGCTGTTCCAATCCGTTTCAAGTCCAAGTCGTTCACCATAAGCTAGGGGAAAAAAATTAAAAAAGGGGGGGGGGGGGGAGTCAAGAACGCGCTAGATCAAAAGAAATTATCTAAAATTATCCTGTTCGAACCTTTGCTTTCCCTCTCAGCTGTTGGTGAAAAGTAAACAAACCGGATGCCAGCAGAATTTAGATCCTCAATAAAATTGCACACATCCTAAGAATAAAAGTTTTTCAAATGCATAATTAATAATGGTTGTTTTACTAAAATAATTAAAATTTTACGAAATACGTAATTTTTTTTTTTTTTTTTAACAATACCAATTTAGGCTGGTGACAAAGTGTGGCCATCGCCAGAAAAATCTGCCCCTGAATAACTTCATGATAAAATGTCTCCTCGTCTTGTAACGTAAGTGTACTCTCATCAAACAAAAAATCATGCAGCTTAGCTTCCAACTGATCGGCCTTCAATCTTTTAAGCCTAACTTTCTGTGATAAAGAAAGGTCACGATCATCATTTTCTTCTTCCTCAACTATTTGATCGATTTCAGGAGGGCATGGTAAAACAATGTAGCTTCCAATTGAATCATTAGGGGAATCCATCAAAAATGGAATTCTTTTGAGATTTTCAACATTTATAGGTCGATACGCGTATGCGATACATTGCATATCATTTATTACGGAATTCTCATAAAAATCATAAATCTTATTCTCAATCTAGAAAATACGAATCAAATTTATGTTAGCAAAAGAAAATATCTAATAGGATAAAGTTTCATTACAAGGTGCTATATTTCACCTCTTCGCTCATGGCTTGTAATCTTTGACCATCCCAATAATCAGAACAGTTATCAAGTATAATTTCAGTGTTGCCATCAGAAAGCAATTGATATCCGCCTGAAAAACAAATAAAGTTAAGATATGAAAAATTATTTCGTGAAAATTTAAGAATAAATGTATACTTTGTCCTTCTTCTTCATAAATAGACGAAACCATACTGGGCACTTCCCACTGGTCATTTCTAATTCGTTCCTGTAATGAAGGATGACATGGGGCAATGGTAAAAATCTCTTTTTTCTTTGCAAATGCATTTAGCGCATCATCCGTAAAGCCAATTTCTCTACCTAGGCGACACAAACACGCTAAAGATGAAAATTTAACGTTTAGATGCTGAATAATGAATGACAGGAACTTCAATAAAAAACTTAGTTCGACTTACATTGTCGTGCTGGCTTTGTCTTTGCATTAATGCAAAAACTTGAATATTTACGATGCTGATGTTCGCGTTTTCGACCTCTTAAAACACCACAATTAGTGTTTAATAGAAGATTGAGTCCCAAAGGTTTTAACCGACTGAAATTATATTTAAAAGTTTTTTTTTAATTTTAAAAAAAAAAAAAAAAAAAAAAAAAAAAAAAAAATCTATTTTAAAATTTTCAAAGTAAAGATATACGATAAATGCTGATTCCAATCTTGATCTTCAAATTTAACACCAAATTCGGTGCTAGGATCTTCAGCGATATCAAGTAGGGTAGGATCTTCATTAGCTTTAGGGAAATATATTTGATCAACCGAGGCAAACGGCTATGGAATTCGGATGTTTAAGTGATGAGTAAATCAAAACTTGAGAAACTTTTTTATCTTAAAGCGAAATTAATATTTACAGATGAAATTGTCCCTTCTCGATCAATTGAACAAATAATTGTAGTGCTTCCAAGCGACTCGAACAAATTCGTTGATCTTGTTAGTGACGTTCCATCCCATTTCGTGAGTAAATATCTGAACTTATTCCATAACGCACCTAATAATTGATTAATTAGTTAAAAATATACAAGCGATCAGACAAAGTACAAGGATCAAAGCTATGAATACCGCTGTCAATGTGCACATTTTTTGTTGGTGGAGGGGCCTCAGCATCAAATTCATCCACTTCATCATCATCTTCATATCCGGTATCCGAAATTTGTAAAGTTTCAAATAATACAAGCAGCGTAGCGTTCGCAAAACTACGAACAATCAGCCAAAGCGTAGGAAAAGGCAATGGTATTATTGGGAGTATAGCATAAATAGGAAACACCACCAAAAGTTCAAAAGCTTGATCCAAATGTCCATTTTCTGAGATAGCCTCTTTTAAGATAAACCTTAAAAGGTTGATCCCAACAGCCAGTCCAAGCACAATGATAAGTATTCGATAAAAGAATTTTCGTAAAACATCTGCTTGTTTATAAATAATTGTAGCAGGTCTGTCTTGAACCAATGCAGCTTTCAAACTGTTTGCCCAAGGAGTTTCCAAGAGAACAAATTGATATCTTCCCCTATTTTGAACATGTTGTTCCCATACTTCTTTTGATGTCATATCATTGAAAAATGACGGTTTAAATACATGACTAGCTTCCAAGATATTATTAGACGACACATTCGAGGGGGGTCCCTTTTGTATTAACATCATCTTACATGGTGCCACGTCACCATATAACATTTCAACAACGTCACCTTCTACTAATAAAGTCGTAGGGAAACTACGAACAACTCCATCACGGACGACTTTTGCTACCGTGAGTGAAGGAACGAATGGAATTTTAATGTTCTATATAAATATAAATATGAATCAATAGATCGATAGATCAATAAAATCATTCATGCGAATGTGATGTACCTGCATAGTGTTCATGTCACTCTGCTTCAGTTGATCTACTATATGTTGGGCACGTTCATGAATCTCGTTTAACCCCAGTTGTTTCTCCTTAATATAGATAAATACATTAAATATACATATCAATAATATCAAAATTGCTTCAATCAAAGTTGTGGTGAAACGAATTTGATATATTTCGCTTTTTAACATTCCATAAATGCAAAAGGCAAACAAAAGGACCATTGATAAGATCGTGAGAAATAAATCGGGACCGATTTCTTTAATATCTAAGATTAAAATTCGAATAAATCTAGTTAAAGCAACTCATTCGCTTTTTGATAAATAAAAAGATTTATTTGTAAAAAAAAAAAATATTTACAAGTCGAAGTCAGATTATGTTTACGGTGTTCTGCAAGTATGTTATTGACAACTTCGACGAGTTTTCTAAAGGAAAGTAATTAGAATTAATATTTTACAAAAAAAGAAAAAAAAAAGGGATTAAAAATCAATACTTGCTCTGAGGCTTGTTTGCTATGCAAGCCACGTTCCTTTGAGCCAGAATTATTTTCATTCCCAACGACCAAATCATCCGGCAATTCCGGAACTTCTTCCTCGTAAGTATAACATCGCATATTGTTACCACCTTGATTTAACTCCAACTCAATCATATACTCTTCATCTCCTTGTATTTGTTTTAAAACTCTTAATGGTGCGGTATCACTTGAAGAATTATTATTCGAATGTGAAGATTTGAAGCTAATAGCTTTAGAAAGGTCACTTTTGATGGAATGAAGATCATAGTCCTGAGGAATTGATGCAGTATTGTGCATCACATTCAATCTTTGAGAATTTTCAGAATTTGCCTCCATGTATTTTTATTGTAAGGTTCTTTAATTTTTATTTTTTTTTTATAAAAAAAAAAAATTGTAGATAGTGGAAAAAAACGTTTATATATGTAATTCGTGATCTGCACAAAATAATACAAATAAATATGCGTAATGATCGACCGTACATTTAACAAATATAGTAAGAAATATTTTTTATTAAGGTTCGCCTACTAATTTATAAGTAATGTCCAAATTTTCGTCAATCCAACCAGCATACATTAGTTGTACCCAAAGCATTGATAGAGCAAGAAAGGACCACATTGATATTAAATTAGAAATTCTTATCTGACAAGCTATTCTAACTTTAGAAGACATATAATCGTATGTTGCCGGACAATAAAATGGAATATAACCGATCTCATACCATGTATAATGTGTGTATAAGACTGTAAAGTGTGACACGTGTTTGGATTAACCCCCTTTTTTTTTCTAAAAGAAAAAGAAAATAAAAAGAGAAAAAAAAAAGAGAAAAAATTTCATTGATAATTTACCTGCAATGATTATCCACAGTAAAACTAACCACCTATTATTTAAAATGAGATTAATAAAGGTACTTGATTTCAACTATTAACATGACAATGATAAATACATTAAAATTTTTTGTAATCCATATCTCGATATCGAAACATCAGAACAACATTTTGCTATGATAAGACCAATTAATAGGACTGAAAAAAAAATTCAAAGTCAGAAATAAAACCCATAAATCAATGGTTTATTTAAAATATCAATCTTACGTGGACCGAATAACGTCAGAATTAAATACCTGAATAATCAAAATGCTTTTAAATTAATTTTTGAGCGTCAATAATGAAAATCATTTAAATTGTATGAACTTACGTAAACTCGAGAGCAAAGTACAAAGACAACTCATCGTTAGTTTGTGTAAAGAATATGATCTTGGTAATCTCTAGTAAAATTTTAAGAAAACATATACTGTACATCGATAATCTACGAAATGGCATGAAAGGATAAAAACAAAAGAAAAGATTGACCGACCTAGTGCAGGACATACGAATAGTAAAATAATTAATGGAATTCCTAGTAATATTCCCAAAAGAATTCTGCAAATTGTTAAAAACATGAGAAATATTTTATTCTCGAAATATCTGATTTTTATTTCTTTATAGTTTTCGGTTGTTTTCGATTAAAGAAAGTGATACGCGATGATAGAACATAGTTCTTGTTACGTGAAGGCTTAGACATTTGCATGCCTAAGCCAAAATGCCTGCGTGCTGCGCCTCAATATGGCTTCAGGTATAAAAATGTAAATGGGTTGATTATTCTAATCTTTACCTAAGAACGAACGAGTTCACGGATCAACAGACATAAAACATTTGGATTTGCAGGAATGATTGCTTTCTCATATGAAGGTTGTGATATACATAATACCCCTGCATCTGAATTATCCATTTATCTTTTTGGAAATTTAAGGACGAAAAACTTTAATCTTTAAGAATGACAATAGTTAAGAAAGCAACTCTGTTGAGTTCGAAAATAAAAAGCGCAAGAATTCAATCAGATCGTTAATTAAATATTCTCTTTTCATTAAATTATTTTAAAATGTTGTGTGCCATATATACACTTTGCGAATCTTTGATAGAATCTTATTATACTAGGGCACGGTTTCGGAAACCATTGTTAATTCCGGAGCACAAGTGTAACGAAAGGGACCAACCACATATCGACGTAGACTCCGGACTAATAAACGATTCTACAAAGCGTTTTGGTCGATTTAGATGAGTTGGACATCAAGACCTCTGGAGTATGAAAATCATGCTTAAAAAAGATTGAGTTAATTATTAAAGGTACAATTTTTTTAATTAATTTTGTGTATCAATAACGATTTTACTAAAAATTTAAGCAGTAAATAAGAGAAATTGGGAGCGCTAATATAGAAAAAGACGCCATCTCGACTTTCTTCATCACATATATAGAACGTAGGCTGGCTTCGTTACGTTCTTCAATAATCATTTGGCGATTTATTATTAAAAAGTTCACCATTTCTACCGCTTTTTTAATACCCTGGTTTACTTTTGTAATTATATTATAATTCATTATATTAAGGTTTGGACTTGATCATTCATTTGAGTATTACAATGATTATTAGAGCGTTCGAAAAGCAATTTGGTTTGCAGACGTCATACGCAATTTGGTGATATAATAATCACATGCGCATGCTATTATCTTTATATCTTGTGAATATCACACTTGTGGAATAACAAGATTATACTTGCTAATACAAAAAAAAAAAAAGCCTCGTTTATTTTTTTTTTTTTTCTTATTTTCCGCCTCTTTACTTTTTACAGATTTCAAAAGAATTAATAAATTCCTAAGTAAATTAATTTTTTTTGATTAAGGAATAATAAATAATTGAATGTATCTTTTTGCGCATCAAAGTTATTCTCGTATCATATAAGGTCATACTTATCAATCTAATCGGTTAGTGACATTAGTCAGGTGGGTTTGAGAAAATAATTTAATCGACAACAAACTTGCCAAATTTGAAATTTATAGAAATTTTAATATTAAATTATCTTCATGTGAGAACATGAGTATCAAATTTTTTTTTTTTTCAGCAAAAAAACTTTATCTTATAACAATTTCTTATGATAATGTTTTTCATATTTATTTTCTTCGTCTCTCTTATTTTGTGGAAATTATTATTTTATGATAAAGAGAATAAAATGTCGACTTTAGATAGAGTTGATAAACTTGCCAGATATACCCTTTTTTATTCTTTTGGAGTTTTCTGGAGTATTATCTGTGTAGGTATACCTATCATAATAGAAAAGTTTATTAAACGTAAAGAAGTTTTTTTCATAAAGGAAAGAAGTAATTGTAAGTTTTGTTCTTTTTCTTCATTATGATCATAAAAATCATGTAATCAATTTCACTTAATCGTTTTATTCTTAGATGAATCAAGGTTATACACGGAATGTTCTGATTTTGGACAACATAAAACATTAATGGTCGATGGGAAATCCTTTCATTACTTTGAGGCTGGAGATGTATCGAAACCTTTAATATTGTTTATGCATGGTTTCCCCGAGGTATTTACACAAAAAAAAAAATTAATAAATAAAATAATTATTTTATAAATATCTAACGATATTTTTACCTTCTATTTAATTAGTTTTGGTATTCGTGGCGATATCAACTCCGAGCACTTCGAGATATGGGGTATCATTTGGTGGCCTTGGATATGGTAAATATTTTATAATCAAAGCAATCCCGATGATGTTATAAGAGTACTTATGTTTTCATTTTTTAGAGAGGTGCCGGCGGAAGTTTTGCACCGAGTGAAGTTCATGATTATAACGCGAATTTATTGTTGACCGATATACGTGAAATCATACAAAAATTAACCAAAAATGGACGTGCTGAGTGCGTGGTCGGTCATGACTGGTAACTAAAATAAATAAATAAATAAATATAAACATTTTTTTTCTCTCAACTTACAAATCACTATATAATTATTACAGGGGTGCTGTGATCGCATGGCAGGCCGCAGCACAAAGTTGGGAATGGGATCAATATCAGGACCACTCTGGATACATCGACCGACTCATCATTTTAAATGGTCCACATACGGGAGTATTTGCCCATAATATTTATTCACGATTTACGGACGTCTTTCAATATCGCAATTTAAAATCTTTAATGAACAATCCTGTATCAACTATTACCAATTCATGGCAATTACTTCAACCTTGCATTGATCAAGCGCTTAAATCATTTTATGTATTTATATTCATGATGCCAAGTCCAATAGCGGAGACCTGGTTTTCATTAAAAGATTTTGAAATGCATGAAAGAATTTTAAAATCTATTCCAAATGAGGCAATTACTGAGGAGGAAATCAACATTTACAAGGCAGCCTTTTGCGCGAATAATAATGCTTGTCTTACAGGCGGATTGAATTATTATAGAAGCCAAGCTGCGAGAGGATTTTTCGAAGATCAAAAAAGACGCGGGATTAAGCAACCTGGTTTCATTGGGATCCCTACTTTGGTTATTTGGGTACGTCTGAGAAACGTCATTAAAAAAGTCTCCATTGAATTTTAAATTTTTTTTTTTTTTTTTTTTTTGATTTTTATAGGGAGATCAGGATGTAGCCCTAAATAAAGACTTATGTACACTTAATCTGGAAAAGCTGGTATCAAATCTAAAAATTGTACATCTTCCCGAGGCTCAGCATTTTGTTCATGAAGAATGTCCTGATAAAGTTAATGATATAATGAGAAAGTTTATAACTAGTCAAGGAAATCTTCATGATCTTGATGAAAATAAAGTCATAGATTAATATAATTAATATAATTAATATTTTGTTATTTAATTACGAAAATTATTCTCACATAAAAATCATTATATATGCACCATCATTCATAATTTTTCATCTCACAAACTTTATAAATAAATAAATAAATACAAAAACAAAAAGTCAAAAAATTTTTAATGTTTACCAAATCAAATCTTTATTAATAATGAATAAAATAGCAAAAAAACATACAAGATTTGTATAATATGAATATAAATTAACTGTGGTCCAAGATTATGGTATTGATTTGTTTATCGTCCTAAATACCTGTTAAAAATGATTGATGGAACCATATTGTATTTGATAGCCTCGGGCAAAATTTCTCTACGATTGAAGTTATGACATTGGCAACTTCATTATTAAGAAAATATAATTTGAAAGAAAGCCAGGACAAAAATCGCTCCTTTCACACAACGTTTGTATATGTGTGTAAAGTAGCGATTCTAATAAAATCGAATTAATCGAAAATCGATTTTAATCACAACAATCGTATAAAAAATCGAATCTATTTTGGACATACATATATAAAACTCAGCACATCGCGTATTAAAAAGTGTTTATCTACTGTATATGGAGTGGAAGTTGAATTAGATTTTAGTTACATTATTATCATTAAACTATTGGTTTTACCCGGGCGATACCCAGGGGGGTTAGCTAACATGACGTGAAATAATTTTTTAAAGTTTTAGCATATTAAAACAGTATGAGTAATACAATTTATTGATGTTTTTTTTTATAAATAATCCAACTCTAACTTTAAACTATCCCTAATCTTAACACTAACTCATCGTTTTATAAAAACATATCCGACTCTAACTCTAACCCTAATCCAATTCTAAAATTAACTCGTAATTGATGTAATTATATATTATTATTTAATTTCAATTTTTAATGATAAATTTAATTTATTAATTGATTTTTTTTTCATTTTTAAATAATTAAATTTTTTAATTTTATAATTTAATTATTAATTATTTGCAGATTTAAAAAATAAAAATAAAAATTAACAGAAAATCAAAAAAATATATTACAAATTATTTTATAAACGCGTGTTTTTTTAATTTTTTTTTTTGAATTATATTTTAAATCGAAATCGAAAATCGAATCTTAGAGCCGAATCTTGGAGAAACGATAATCGCGATTAAATCGATTCTAAAATCGATTCAATCGATCCCAATCCCTAGTGTAAAGTTTTTAAAAAGTTGGCTGGTACTGCGGGATGTAATCATAGAGTTTCATAAAACGTAGCTTAACGTCTTCATATTTTTGAATGGGATATTCTTCCGAGAGTTAGGAATTAATTTTATTCACCAAGTTTTCTTTAACAGCAAGATTCATTTCACGAGAGGGTCTGTGCATCCTAAAATTTTATGTAAGCAAATTTTTTATTTTTTAAAAAAAAAAAAAAATTTTAATTTAAAATAAAATTTATAAAGATAAGCGTACCTGCAATAATTAAATTAAATATAATGTCTTTTAATTCTTCATAAAAAATATTGAGAATATCTTTTGATTCTTCAAAGCTTCCGGATCGATTATTTGATGAGCGAATTTCGATAAATATTTACAAGCTACGACCTTTTTCACTAAAGATTTCCCGCAAAGGGTTTGAAAAAAATTTCCGTACAGGCTCTTTGGGGATTTCCGAACGTAACCTTTATAAAGCACCCCGAAAATAATTCATGCAAGTCAAAAATTGCCTTTGTTTCAATAATATTTAATAATTTTCTATTTTCCTCTTCAAATAAAGCAGATAATTTCGCGTGAAATTTTATGCGTAAAATACAAATATAATAAATAAAATAAAATAAGTATCTTAGCCGCAGTATTTAAGTTGAAAATAATTACAATCACCTGCCATTGGGGGATCTTTTGTAATTTTGAATCGTTACTGGTTTGGGATGAAGCGAATATAATTAAACAACCCTAACCCATTCCTGGGAAAGTGCACGTTCTAAAATTCTTTCAAAAGTATGAATATTATAAGTCTTCAAAGAATTCTACTTACAAAGTGACTCATATAAATTTCGTAAATCCTTTTGATTTGATTTCAAGGAAATTTTTCCAATGAGTGGTGGTTCATGAACTGATCTTGCGCTTGAACCTTTACTTTTATCCGGATATTTTATCACTAGGTAAAAGAAGGCCCGAAAACGCCCAAGAGGATTGACCTGGCTTTTCAAAGATTCGTTTTTTGATAAATTAAAATTGTTGTGATTCATTTTTTTAAACCATTCGGAAAATATATTTTATTTTAACTCGTAAAATAGTATTTAGACTAAATTGACAGATCAATTAAAATACGCCGAATCATTTTATTTCACTAAATATTAAAAAATGATTAGTCACAATATTTTTTATTTTATATAAATAATTCTGCATTTCATACATTTTTAAACATTAATAATCTACGAGAATTAATCCAAAACCGAACGTGATATACTTTTACCTAAGGATGGATCGGTCCTGGTTAAAGGATCGGTCCTCGGTCCATATACCGTTCCGATTAGAACATATTTGACCACCTAGGGAATACCTCTCAACCGTAGAATCAGAGAACCTAGAATCTCAGAACCACTGTCAAATTTGGATAGAGGGATCACTTTCAGCTACGGGTAATTACGTCATTTTTTCCTGTGCTTACCAACACTAATCAGAATCACTATTACTGTGCAGATTGTGTTAGTTGTGTTAGTAAAATTGGGAAAAGTATTCACCACATTTCACATGTTTAATATAAATTTAATAATAATTGCATACGAAACAATTACTGCGCCATCTTAATCTCGCTCTCCGACATTTTTATGTTATAAATGCTATAAAGTTATGTTAATGAACGATCTTAATTTATAAATTAAAACTGAGTTGCGCGCTTGAAGACTCGCTCATTTTATCAATTTGATGATTTTTCTCTTTATCGTCTTCATAATTTCTTCCTTTTATGTGTTTTTATTATCCCTTTGATTGTTTGTAACGAACCAATAAAAATCATTCTTTATTATAACAATGAATGCAAATTAATACTTAATTCATCATTTTTTTTTATTTTATAAATAAAAACCCTTTTGACCAATTTTTTATTCATGAATCACACTTTTTATAAACAAAGAAAAGCTTGGCAAGGGAAGGGAATTCCTATTTAGTAATTTTACACCCAATCTAAATAAATCACACAACCCAATTATCCCTTAATTGGTACAATTCTTATCACATTTCCCAGATATATAAAGATTTCGAGAATAATTCTCTCAGTAAATACTTTCATAAAAAAAAAAATAAATAAAAATAAAAGATGGAAGTTGTTGAAATTATAACAGTAGTCTTCGTAGGCCTCTTGGGAATTTTAATCTACCTTTTGATAAAATATCCGGATAGAAGTATTGGTACAAAACCAAGGACAGATCTTAATGGTCCTAAAGGTTATCCACTCATTGGAAATTTATTAGATATTCATAAAGATAATAAAGGTCTCTTGATGTTCATGTGCGAAACTTTAGCAAAATACGGTCCAAATGCGTAAGTATAATTTGCACGAAAAAAAAAAAAAAAAAAAAAAAAAAAAAGATACAATTGATTAATCAATAACTTTTTTAACCTTAGAACGTTTACCTTACCAGGCATGGGTAGGGTTATCACAATTAATAATCCCGAAGGCATCGAACACGTTTTGAAAAGTAAGTTTGCGGATTTATTATTTGTCGCTACATTGGATCAATCATATTAACTTACTTTATACAATAATGTACAGCGAATTTCGAGAACTATCATAAATCACCACTCCTTTATGATATTGTTTATAAAGTTTTTGGAGATGGAATTTTCAATACTAATGGGTAAAGTTGACCTTTTTTTTTATTGCCCCCAATTTCTTTAAAACATTTGTTGGTCCTAAATTTGGTTTATTCGATAGAAATGCATGGAGAATGCAAAGAAAATTATCGAGTCATTTATTCAACACCAGAAATTTTCGTGAGATATTTTGCGTCGTATTTAAAAAAGATACCGAAATCGTATTAAATACCTTGGATAAATTAGCAAGGACTGGTGAAACGTTTGATTTACAAGATTTATTTTTTAGGTTTACAATGGATTCTTTCGTAAAGTAAGTTTTGTGTGGTGTTTTTTTTGTTTTTTAAAAAAAAAATCAAGTTTAATTATGAATTTTAAAATTACAGAATTACATTTGGTATTGACCTTAAATGCCTGGAAAATCCAAAAGAACCGGTAAAATTTGCATCAGCATTCGATTTTGCGCAAAGAGTAATAAGCAATCGAATCGAAAATCCTTTTTGGAAATTTACGGAATTATTTACAGAAGAAGGTCGTACAATGCGTGAATCGTGCGATTATTTGTCAACCTTTGCTTATGATATAATTAAGAACCATAGGAATAATCCGGAAGCATTAAAAAACCCTAGGGATATCCTTAATATATTTATGAACGCTCAACATGATAACGGAGAAAAATTGTCCGATAAGGAATTAAGAGATGTTGTAATAAATTTTATCATTGCCGGTACGTCCTACATAATAAAAATATACATATATTTATTTATCTACGTTACTGAACTTGACCTTGCATAATTTAGGACGTGACACAACAGCACAAGTAATAATGTTTTGGCGTTCAATACTTCTCATTGGTTTATTGCAAGTATAATTCTAATTAATTTTTGTCGTGGTAGACGCTCTCGTGGATGATGTATAATCTTATGGCCGAACCTTCCGTTGAAGAAAAATTAGTTAAAGAAGTTAATTCTTTGCTCACGCCAGAAAATCCAATTTCAAATTATGAAAATATAAAACTTTTTCAATATACGCAGGCAGCATTTTACGAAACGCTTCGATTACATCCTATAGTACCGAAAACTCTTAGGGTGATTATCGAGAAAATTTATGCAAGTTAATTTAGCAGGATAAAATTTTAATATTTTTTGCATTTTTTATTTGTTATAGATATGTCTTAAAGATGATGTTCTTCCCAATGGCATACCGATTTATGCTGGTGATATGGTTAATTGGTCATCCTGGTCAATGGGAAGAGATGAAAGGATATGGGGAAATGATGCAAAGCAATTTAATCCCGAAAGATTTTTTAATTCTGAAGATGGATTGAAGCCAAGTCAATATAAATTCGTTAGTTTTAATGCTGGTCCAAGATTATGGTATGTAGAATAAACCGATTCAGAAGTTTTTTTTTTAATATATTAAATTAACTTTTTGTTTATGTTGATATTGACAGTCTTGGGCAACATTTTGCCACAGTTGAAGCCATAATGTTAGCGACGGCTGTATTAAGAAAATTTAAATTTGAAATGGTACCGGGACAAAAATGTCCTCCTGATTATGCTCGTTCTATAACATTACCAATGAAAGATCCTTTACTAGTTAAAGTTCGTTATAGAGGATGATGAGTTATTATTAATGTGAATCAATTTTTTTTTTTTTGTTTCCTTTTGTATACAAGTATTTATAATTAAAGTAGTTTCTGCGCAGCAATTTTTTTCTTTAACGATAAACTCTTAGTTACACAAGGCTTTAATTGATTTCAATTGGAGTGTTGGTGGTAATAATAAATCGATACATCTTCATGTAACAAAAAAAAAAATTTCTTCCTAAAAATTTGTCTTGTCAATATCTCTTGATTAGATTTTTTTAATTTTATATTTTCATTATTTTTTTTTTATAATCTATACTGTTTGTTATTTTACATATACCTTTCGTTTACATATTCTTTGTGCTACTTTGAAGAGCCGTATTAGGTTAAGGTTTCAGACCGAAATTAATAATCAACCACTGAAACTGCGAAAGCCGTAAAAGCTACCGAAAATGGCTTGCCGCTTTTCATTTAAGTACTCTGAAATCTCTCAAGTAAGGTTGCTAGTCGAAAACCTACAGGTTTTGCGAAACTATGAAGGTTTGATGTTGGTTGTTTGAACTTTGAAAACTTGTCGGATTTTTTTTTTTTTTTTTGTGCAATAACATTCGTTATTAGCATCTAATTCGACATTCAAAGCAATAACGATAAATTTCATGATTCAAAAAACCTTTTTACTGTCAAAACTCAATATAACGATGTGTCCGAATTAATATAAAAAAATTTGAAAAATTATCGTTATATCTAAATTTATATGGCATCGTTTTTAATATATATTCGGTACTCGCGATTTTCTCATACAAAGGTTGTACAAATTGATTTAAGATGAAAAATTCAATTACTTCAATTTCCCTAAAAGTACGCGTACGCATGCATGCATAAATCAAAAATTTCTTATATCTGATATTCTTCGTGATTTGTATAAAATTTTTGATCAATGTCTTATGGAATACAGAATGTTTAATAGTCACATCATTTGAACGTCAAAAATGTACGTTATTATGTAAATTTGATTTTACCCGGCACTGGACCTACGATTATTATATTGATAATTAATAGTCATTGGCCACTGAGTAACGGAACCATTTTGTCATTTATATCATATACTTTAGGTGATTTCATTCGTGGTTGTAAATTAGCAAAACCCAGTTAATTTGTCGAAAGCGACAATTTTTTATAGTAGAAAATGAGGTTTAAAGTTATGCTTGACAAGTTAACCCTAAGATAAAGGTTTTAGGTAAAATTAATTGGCCTAAAGGTAAAACCAATGCGTGCATTCATTAGCTATTTGCATTATATCAAATGCCATTCTTTTATTAATAGCAATTCCATAATAATAACAAATTCCAAGTCTATATATTTCCCATATATATTATTTTTCAGACAATTTTACATAAATTTCAAATGTTTTTCACATTTTTTTTATTCATTTTCCCAGTTCATAACATCTACCCAATTATATCATTATTAGCTGCTACTTGATACCAATAAAATGCCTTGCCTTGTTCTAGTTCCTATACCATTTTCATAATAAATACCAAGGTTAAGCTGCCCACAAATACTTTTATTTTTTGTATCCAATTAAATGTTGAAATATTATTTATTTCAATTTAAAATCTTTCTTTATAACATATTGAAAGGTATACTTTGCAATGTGATAAATATTTTTGAAGTTTTTAAAACAACTCAAATGATTCATCGTCATTTTCCTCAAAAATGATATTATTAAAATAAAAAAATCCCAAGAGAAAATATATTTTGAATCCATTAAGCCATTCAAAAATCTCAATTGGAGATCGACTTGAATTGTTTAAGTATTTCGTTTCGTTGAAATTATATCCGAATTTGAGTTAAAAGTAATCAATTAGAATTTCTACAATAACATTTATATCTACAATTTCTGCAAATGTTTTTTCTGCTTGATATAATATATGTGAGCCGCATTCGTTATTATCTATCAATTCTAAGGTAATCTCGTCTCGTATAAGTTAGATCCGAATTATTGCTAAGCATATATGATGAACCAGAAGTCATATCATTTTGCAATAATTCCACTTTAAATTTTCAAGTCAAGTTATATTAGGATGAATTACATCATTATTTTTCCAGAAATTATTACTTTGAGCGTTTTAACAAGTTGTTGCATAGTAAAACGTTTCTTTGAATTATCCTCCCAACATGCCAATTAAAATTAAAAAAAAATTAAAGGGTGAATTTTTTTATTATTTCAAGAATGAATGATAAGTTCATATAATTACTATATACAAATAAGAATATTCCTGACAATTTTTTCTCTTCATCCTTTTTTAATATTCATAACTGAATTACATCATATTCTTATTTTTAGAATAAAAAGGCCTATACCCACTTGAATTTTGCCAAAGAAGGACCCAAACACTGTAAACATTAGATTTTGGATATAATATATATGCTGATATTGATTTTTATTCAAATACTTTGGATCAACATAAGGCACTATGCCAAACACATCCATGAATACATGCTACAGATTTTACGAATCGTAAGGCTAAACGACATTTATCGCTCCATTCTATTATTTCTTTTTTTAAATAGGATTGTAATGATCCACCATTACTTATTTATTTGGTCGACTGATCCGTTTTTAATTTTGATAATCCATTAAAATTTTATAATATTGTCATGGTAATCAACTTCTTAAAGTATTAATAAAGTAAAAAAAAATTGTTTATGTATTGTAAATAGAATACCTCATTTAGGTTATATGAATATTTTAGAACCATAACGGTATCGGAATCCTTCAAGTTACACGAGCAACATTCTGTAAGAACAATTACTAATTTCTTCCCTATTATTGAACTTTGCATAATCATAACGATAATATTGATTTAATCTTCTATATTGCTTTTTAACAATTAACATAAGCGGTTAAATCAAACTTTGTTGTCATATTTTAACAAAAAGTTTTTATTTCTAGTTACTAATGATATGGTTAAGAAAAAAATTCCATGATAATAAAAGGTTGTATAAAAATATTTATTGATCACCCATTTTGGACCTGATGATTGGTACACTAAAAACTAAATAATTGATGTGTTACGACATTTGATATAAACGTTCCGTTCATCCGAAGTTTCTTCTAAATATATGATTCGACGCCACAAATCTTGTAAAGTTAAATTCTTTCAAATTATTTATTTTGTTCTCAAAATTTTTAAATTAATCCTTTAGAACTTTATTAAATAACCTTGTCAATTAAATAATTCGCCAGGCAACGCATGCGAATTCTGCAAATACACATATCACTTTGAAGCATTATTTAAAAAAGTTCTTTCTTTTCAAAATGCTTTTAAAAATCATGAATATCTTTCAAATTGATGAATATTAAATAAACGGATATCTAAAAAGAAACGTTAATTGATAATAATTCTTTTACGTTCCTTGTATTTGTGTAATAGACCGGTAATTAAAGTAAATTTTATTTATTAATAGAAATCGACTATTCCCATTGATTAGGTAATTCTTAAAGGTGTTTTTCTTTTGATCTCTCATTTTTGTTATTAGTGATCATTTTTATAATTAATTCTATTTATTATTCATTTATTTTCTTTTCCCTTACCATAGGTTCGTCTTTAATCTCTTTGGATTGGAAGAATCATATAGGTCAATTTACAATACCAATTCAGTGAAGAGGTTAAATTTTAATGATTTATAAAAAAAAGAAAATTGATTTTTAATTTTATATATTTAATAATCTGATAAATGATTGGCCGTTATCAAAAAAAGTTAACCTAACTATTTTACCTTATTCATAGTTTAAATTTAATCAATGAATATAAAAATAACATAATTAAAATGATGTATGATTGGATTCGCAAGCTAAACATTAAATCGAAATTAAATGTGTAAGTATTTAAAATAGTCATGAACTTTTTTCTTTGCATTTATTATTAAGGCAATTTCTATTTGTATACGGGTGTATTGTACACGGTCATGTGATATGGCCGGCATTAACATTACTTTTAACAATATGAAGAAATTAAGAAATTACCTGCATGACGTCAATGTGACGGTTAATGTATGATGAATAAGAATTTTTCACCGAAAAATTTCCAAGTTCCTGAAATAAATAGTAAAAACTAAAGACGGAGGGGTTTGACGCCGGTGACAAGTATATGTCACATGATACGGGTACAATAAACCCCGTGTAAACTTAGAAATTTTCTATTATTAAATATATTATTTTTTTTATTTTGATCTTGAAAATATAAAAATTAACTCTTCGTCATTAAAAATTATTTTTCATTATTTTTAAAAAATTCAATAAAAATTTTTAACTAACCTTATATTTTATTTACAAAAAGAAATTTAAAAAATTAGGAAAATTTAAAAATAAAAAAAGACTTGAAATATACGACAAATAATATGTGACAAGTAAGGTTTTGCACACCAAAAAAATTGTAGAATACTTGGTAAAAAATGAAAAGTGGAGGGTGATTCGAGTGACAAATTTTACGAAGTCACGTGAGGTGAAAATTTGGATAATGATTAAATTATATTTTTATTATGATAGAGATCAAAGAAACAAGATTTTCGCTCCTAAATTATATCGCTAATCTGTCTGGCTAGAATAGTTCGTGAGGATAACATATCGTTATGGTAACAATGTCGTTAGGAAAATATGCTGAGATTTGAGATTCTTAAAAGAAGAGTGAGTGGCATGTATAATTAATCCAGTTCTCTTTCCTTCATATCCTTTCTCTTTTCTCTTGCGATATAATCGTCTTCGTTATTTAACTTCATAACTTTTCTATTAGAACGTTTAACTTCGTAATCTCGTTATTTTGTTTATTATTTTTATTCCGATTATATTTTGAGTAGTTTTAATTCATTAGCATTTATTGAGTTTAATTAAATTTGGAATTGCGAAAGTGTAGAGCGCCGACGGTGAGGCAACACTGATTAATTTACGCTTATTAAATCAATTCGGCGTCATAATTACTTCAATATTCTCTAAATTAAAAATCTTCTGCCTACAAATTGTTATTAAAATATGATACAAGAGACCGGTTATTTCTTTTTTTATTTTTATTAATGCCAATTATTTAATCAACAAAAATGTTCATGGAACCCCAATAAGAAATAACTAAAAGAAATAAAAGGAGAAAAAAAGTAAACATACACCTATTACTTTTTATAATATATGCAGTGGCTGTATAGCTGCTACCTAGCTCTGATTTTACATGTTTTAGTAAAGTAATTATATATTAATTATAATCACTTTTAAATTAATTATTAAGCTGATATATATTAATTAATATAAGTAATCTCTTTTTATAACCATATTATCATGTAACAAATTAGTTAATAATATTCAATGATTATAATAAATTATGTAAAATTATTTATTTTAAGTAAACTTTATTAAAAAATTTTAAATTTCACATAATACTAAAGATGTTAATAATTCTACTTGAATTAATCTAACTTATTCTAATCTTATATTTAAAAGAAAAGGAGAGATATTAGAAAATTAAAAATTTTAAAGGAATAAAAGAAAAATAAAAGAAAAAATAAAATAATCATCTAATTTTTAAAACTGAAAAGAATCTAAAAAATATTAATATAATTATATTAAGCTAATTAGTAGTTTATTATATAATTATAAAATCTGATTTTTGTATAAATATATTTCTATACAATTACAATATTAGGTAATCTTGAAATGTATAATTATAGAGAAAGCTGACTACAGTCCCAGGCGAAAAGAATGACGGAGACAGTTTTCGATGGTATTTATAAACTTTTTTTTAATATTAATTTTTTTTTATTTAAAAGAATAATACTAACGGAACATTTTTTAATAATTAATTAATATTTTGTGTGCCCTCCTTCTGCATTGATACATGCTTGAATCCAGTTCAGCATGCCATTAATGCACTGAAGTAATACACCATCATTGAGTTCGTACTATTCCTGCCGAATTGTATTAAGGAAAACATCACAGGTAATTTTTTTTTGCTACCATATTCTTAATCCTTTCCTCCATTTTTCCCTTTAATACAGCCCATACATTTTCGATAGGATTCAAGTCTGGGCTGTACAAAGGCCAAGAAAGAACTCTTCCTAAAAGATGTTTTTCAAGTCACTCTGAACATCTCGTGAGGCGTGTTTTGGATCATTGTCTTATTAGAAGACCCAGTTACGATTGATTAATGTTATTGCAATATTGTACAAATGATCACCTAGGATGTTTCAGTACAAATAACGATCCAAATTTTCAGTAAACAAATGAATGCTAACTTTTCCTTTGACACTAATCGCTGCCCAAACATGAACCTTGAATAGATACTTTACCATAAGAAAAACTAGTTGTGCATCATATGACTATACACGAATGGTATTTCTAAACATTTGGAGTGTTTTTTCATCAAAAAAAATGACTTTCTTCCAGTTGTAACGATAATATTCATATGATCAGAACAATCTAATTCCTTCACTTTCTGAGTCAAGAAAGGAACTTTCTTGGCATAACAGAAACATATCCAAGGTTTTTAAGTTCACGACGTACTATACGTTCGCTAACCTCAAGTTTAGGATCTTTTTCTTTTATTTTGGCCTTAAGTTCACCTGCAGTAGTAAAATGGTTGTGTTTTAGAATTTTTCCGATATGGCAGCGTTAGTTCACAGACAATTTTCTTGGGCTGCCAGAAGAATGACCAATAGTAATATTGGCAGTTTTACGTAGTAAACTGACATATCATTCACATATACGCAAAGGAATACACAATTGTTCATAAATTTCCTTTGCATTACGCACGTTTTGGTCCCAGAGTCTCTTAACGGAGTTTCGTTGAATTTCAAGAGAGCTTAGCATTTTTTTAGTTAAGAAATCACAACAAAAACAAAAACAAACCTTATTATTTTTAACTTACCTTTTATATTATGATTTCAGCGTCCAATTTGGTCATATAAACAATAGCTCATATCAGAAACATGATTACATTTTGGCTTAAAATAGATGTGGTATTTAAACCACCATTTTTTTCGTCAGGGACTGTATATCTATAATAATCTAAAAATATTAAATTAATATGTATTGATTTAGTATAGTATTTAGCATAATTACTTGATAATATTTTTATAATTTTAATAATATACTTACTTATATTAAAGATTCATAATATAATTTAACATAAGTATTTTAAAATATTAACATTATCTAAATTATATTATAAATAGTTAATTTCTATTTATAATGAGGTATCTGAATTCAGGTCATATAATATCATATGACTGTGATAAAAATTGAACTAAATAAATAAAATTTGAACACTTTGTATATTTTATTTAAATGTAATACTATATAAATGCATATATATAATATAATATAATACAGTATATATTATATATACTATAAAGTATTAAATGTTTTAACATATTTTTATATAATATCTATGCTATTTACACTTTAAATATTTTTTACCCTTCATGTTGTCTTTTTCTATAGCAATATTATCATCTATTTTATTAATCCACATACTATCTTTTAACATCCTTTTTTCTTGACTTGTTTTTATATTTAATTTAAGTCATTTTAAAGGTTATTCTTTACACTTTACTACAGCTAGATTATTAATGATATACTTTTAAATATTTTCACTTTACATATTATAAATAAAGATCTTTAATAGTTTTATTAACTCATATTACTTATCAGCTTTTAGCAAACAATTAAGTCCTTTACTGATAATCTAAATAACTCTACATATATAGTTTTATTTAATTTTGCAGCAGATTGAGATTTAGGTAAATTAACATGAAATGAGAAAAAATATTGAAAATTGATGTCTTATTCTATTTATAAAACTATATTTGCTTATGTTATACTATATACTAAGATAAAAGGATAATGTTTTAAGAGATTTCTAGTTTAAATATTAGTAACTAGGTATCACTAATTCAGAATTATATTTATACAAATCTTATATGCTAAGAATAAGTATCAATGCAAAAATAGTATCAGTATATCAATTTTTTATTGATCAAGAGAAGATAAGAACATAAATACATTTTTTATCAAATAAAATCACATAATAACCTATTTTTTGAGTATCAGTTGCTCTAACATTTAAAGCTCTGAATGGTTTGAATTAATCTAAAGATTTTTTAGATCAGTTCAGTTTAAATCAGTTTCAGATTGCATAAAAATTGATCTGAAAATTTTCAGTACAATTCAGATTTTTTTCAGATTATAATTCTAATCTAAACTGAAAAAATCTGAACTGAACTGATAATTTCAGATTAATCTGAAAGTTCAGTTTGATTATATGTGAAACTCTTGGAGAATCACAAAATTTGTGAATTCTTTAAAAGGATCGCAAAAATTTAGCGAAACTCTTAAAGAATCACAATTTTTTGCGATTTTTTTTTGAATTTTACAAAAAATTGCAAAACCTTTGGAGAATCACAATTTTTGTGATTTCTCTTAGTATTTCACAAAATATATCGTAAAATTCTTGAAGAGTCGCAAAAAATTGCATTTTGCAAAAAAATGCAAAAATCTTAGAGAATCATAGATTTTTGTGATTACTTATCAAATTTCACAAATTTTTGTGAATCTCGAAAAGAAATTCATGATTTTTTGTGATTTTCCTAAAGTTTTGCATATAAATTGCAGATTTCTTATATAATCAAACTGTAATTTTGAATTAATCTGAAAATTCTGATTCAGTTCAGATTTTTACTAGTCTGCAGTTCAGTTCAGATTCAGATTGGTATTTTTAAGATTAATAATCTAAATTGAACTGAACTGAAATTTTCAGTTCAAATACAAATTAGTATCTAATCTAGACTGAACTGAACTATTCAGAGCTTTACTAACATTTCACATTTTTATAATTAATTCTAATAGTATAATTCTAATTAATGAATAAAAATGAATCTGCTGCATATTCTATTTCTATTCCTTAATTTTAATATTTATTTCTTCATTATCAGTTTCTATCTAAATATAAGATTATATAATGAATCAATTTTAAGCAAATAATTAATCAACTTTAGCCTAACATTAATTTACTTACCTCTTAACTGTTACCATTCATAATCTAATAGATATTATAATATACTGACTGATTCATTTGTGATCATTGCTTTTTAAGAATTATAAGTGTTAAAAGTTCTTAATAATGGTATTAAATTTACCATAAAATCTTGTATTCAATATTAACATATTAATTGTAGTTAAGGCATTTCATTTAATTTCAAATTTTTCAAGATGTTTTTTATTCTTGACATGATCGTTAATACTAAATAATAAATTGTATAGTGAAGTAACTTAATTAACTTTATAATAAATATACTTATTGATCGATTCTATTCTCTGTATACTTTAAACTTTAGCGATAAATTGTTTATATATTTATAGCTTAAATTATGCTTCTATATTAGAATAAAGAGTCTCTAACAAATATTTTTTCACAGCTAGATATTATTCTATTAGCTGACTCTATCAGCATTCAAATAACTTTTCGTAAAGTGAATTTTAACAGACATAAAACTTATGACAAAATTTTTTGAACTGGTTACCTAATTTCCCTTCAACTCTTTTCTGATATTTAGATCAATATAGAATATTTATAATAAATAATAGGTATTAGAAAAGATATTATTAATTAATCTAATCATTGTAAATCAGAATCAGTATAGATAACTTTAGGTAAAATACCTTTTTCAGTAAAGAATATTATTAAGAATCTACAGATACATATTGAGAATTTTATTCTCAATAACTGTGCATACAATAATTCTTATTTTAAAATTATTATCTATTACAATTATAATATAAAGTATTATCTAAAAATAATTAGTATTATATATTATGTTAAAAATCATAATATCATTATACTTAGTATACAGATCTCTTTTGCATAAAAAACATTTACAATAGAAATACTAATTTTCTTAAAACAGAATCCAATTGAAGCTTTACTACTTAAAGTGAATCAAAATCTTTCTACTCTAATAGTTATTAAATTATTTTAGATGCATCAGTATCTTCTAGGTTATTTTTTTGATAAAATAAGTATACTGCATTATACAAATCTGATTTGTGGATAGGATGATCTGAATAATCATATTTAAGCAAAAAATATACTATTTCTGAGTCTATTTGTCCTTTGATAATATATTTCTTTATATTTACTAATAGTTTGAAGGTTAATTTATAAAAATAGGATACTATTTCTTGAATAATTAGTATAAATAGGTGATTTTAATCATTTTTAAAAAAATTAATTTTTATAATGCTACTTGTTTTTAGATAGATAATGTTAAATTTTAAGGATAGTAAATTTGTAAAGAATAAGTATATAACATTTAGTTAGATCTGAATTGACTTGTAAATTATAGATATCAGATTTGATATATTTATATACAGTCAACTCTTAATATAGAGAACTCTTAATATAATGAATTTTTTGAACAAATATAATAAAAATACTCTTGTTATAGTGAATTAGCCAATCAAATCTCTTAAAATCTTTACTATAGCCTTATAGCGAAATTAAGGTCTAGTATATAGAGTTCGTTATAATAAGAGTTGACTGTATAAGTAAATTTGTTTATTATTTATTATAAATTCACTTTTAATTTACTTATATAATAAATTAATATTTTTTTAAAAACTTTTTAATTTATTTTATAAATAAATATGATATTATATTAATTTTTATTTTTTAATTATTTAATAAAAATCTAAAGTTATTTATAGCTAAAATTTTTATATTGAATAATTTTATTATAATCTTTGATTAATATTATTAAAATTTACCTTAATTATAATATAATATTATAAAATTTATTATAATAATTATTTTAATTTTTACAATTTTTAATATTAAAATAATTTATTAGTTTATATATATAGTATATAAATTTTAAGAAAATTTAAAAATTATTAAAATTTAATTTTAATATTAAATTATTTTAAAAACTTCTTAATAAATTTAAAATACTTTCTAATTTATATCTTTATATAATAATTAGTTAATATTTATTATATTGTATTAAGTTATAAAAATAAATCATTAGTAATTAAATTATGTAATAAAGTATTTAAAATTTTTTTTTTATTAATTTAAAAATATTTATTTAATAGGTAAAAGATAAAATGTATAATTATATATAATAAACTAATTAATTTATAATTATATACATATTTTCTTTTTAAAAATACATTTTTTACCTATTAATATATAATTATTAATTTATAAATCATACAAACTAAAGAGATTTATTTTTTATAGAATTAATAGTAAAAATTTATTGACATCTTTACAAAATCTTATAACTTACTGAATTATTAATAAATTTCTATTTAACCTGCATTTTTTTTATATTTTTTTGATATTAAAAAAAATTAAAAAAAACTAAAAATTGGAAAATTAAGTAAATAATTGAAAATTTTTCAATAATTATAAAAATCAAAGAAATTCAATTATATTGTTAAAAAATGAGATGATCTATATAATATTAAAATAAATTTTAATTGTATTTTAAATATAATAATAGATATATAACTTGTTATTAATTAAAGTATTATTTGCACTAACTAATTTTAGTTATCTATAATAAATTAACTTAATTATTTTAATTTTAAGAATAAATATAAATTTACCATTTTTTAGTTAATGTGAAAAAGAATTATTTGTTATCAAGAAATCTTCATTCATGATCTTATTATGAAGAGAAATATCTAATATAACACAAAATAAAATATTAATTAAATAATTCGTTATCAATCTAAAATGACAAACTCATAAGATTATACAATTTAAAACTTTTTATACAAGTAATCTAAATGTTATTAATTGATATAGATTTTTTATATTATAGATTATATAACTAATACTTATATTATTAAAAATAGATATCACAATTAAAAAAAATGATATAATTAATATGGTGTGAATGGTCTAAAGCCATCACTTTTGGTTACATATCTTCAAAAAAATAGTAGTGACCAATTAATAGACCATTTTAAATAAACTCTCTGTTAAATGATAGATTAGATCATTGCTTTTCACATAACAGAGCCCTTTTCTTGTTAAATAAATTGTAACATTAGATGTATAAAATTAAAATCGGGATATTTTATTAAAAATGATACGAATTTAGCCATTATAAAGTTGGCCGGAATTACTGAAATTACCTAATTTGGATCAAAAAAATCTGTCAAAATTGGGAATGGTCTTAAAATGAAACAATTATATAATGGAACAATCGATATAAAGACTTAAAATAGAACAATTGTTATGTTAGATAAGCGGTACCTAAATGTCTTTTTTTTTCTTTCAATTTTTTTAAGAACCAGCAATGAAGAAAAGTATTATACCGACTTAAAAGCCTTCAAATTTTTCTTTTTTTCTTTTTAAAAAAAATGAAGACCCGAATCTTTTTTTTTTGACTTTTTTTTTTATAATAAAAATTCATGAGTTTTAAAAAACTTCCAAATTTTAAAAAAATAAATCCCGAATTTTTCTTTTTTTTTAAAAAAACCCGAATCTTTCTTTTTTTTTAAAAAAACCTGAATCTTTCTTTTTTTTAAAAAAAAAAAACCCCTCTTAAATTTAAAATTTAAATTTTTTTTTTAGAAAAGAATTTTTTCTAAAGCATTAGTTAAAAAAAATTATGCAAGATGCCTCCTCTTAAGTCTTGTAATAAGCAACTAGTAGCTGCATGAGAAAGTAAAAGATTAAAACTACAGGCTGCTAAAAATGATAGATTATTATCAGATGATGAATTATCTGATAGTTTGGAAAAAGATAGTATTTGGAATGATGATAATTTGGAAGAAACTGTAGATAAGATTACTTTATCTGCATTTGATATTATATGTCAAAATGCAAAAGATTCTGCTGTTTTTAATAGTGCACGCTCATTAACTTATCATGAAAACTCTGGTAAAACTCAAAGGCGAAAAAAGCAGCTTTAAAATTAACAAGTAAAGGTTCCTCTAGTATTACCAAATACTTTAATAATTCATCAAATGATCAAATTAATACTATAGTTGATGATTTAATCAATCTTGAAGAAGTAATAGAAAGAGAAGAGTTTAATTTAGCATTTGATGAATTAAATATATTAATTAAGGACAAATTGTTGATTTTTTAAGTTAAGAATCGATTACAGCATATTTTTCAATATATTAACTTAAGGTTAGCCAGTTATAAGTGTATGGAAGCAAGTAAAACTATTGCAACTAGTATTGGAAAAGGAGAATATCAAGCGTATTTAATTAGAGCATGGGCACAAAATTTTATTATGTATCGTTCAATTTCAACATTAATGCATGGTAAACATCAAAAAATTAAAAGTTTATTAGGTGATGAAGATATTTATCAAATGATTACTGAATATCTTTGGAGTGTTGGTTGTGATGTAACTGTAGATAAATTTAAAGCATATATTAAGCAAGAAGTTTTTCCAAGTGTTGGAATTAAAAATAAAAAATCAATTTCAAATACTACTGCACGAGTATGGTTAAAATATTTTGGATGGACATTTCATATAGTAAATAAAGATATTTATTATGATGGTCATGAGCGATCTGATGTGCTTAAATATCGACAAGAATTTTTAGCTGAGATGGCACAATTGGAACAATGGATGCTAAAACTATCAAATGATGATATTATGATATTAGTAGAGCCTATTTTAAATGAAGGTGATAAAAAACATATTTTAATAACTTATGATAAATCAATATTTTATGCTAATGATGGTAAAAAAACATTTTGGGGACCTGTTGGACATTAGCCTCTTCATAAAAAAGGTGCAGGTTTAAGCTTACATGTTAGTGATTTTTTAACAGAAATTGATGGTCAATTAAAATTTGAACAAAATGAAGCATGTGTTATGATGAAACTAGGTGTTAATCGTGATGGATGGTGAAAAACTGAAGATTTAGTTAAACAGGTAAATATTTTTTTTATTTATTATTTTAAAAATAATAATAATTTAAATTTAAATTACCTTATAATTAGATTACTGAAAAAGCAATTCCAATTTTTAAAAAACTGCATCCTGATAATATTGGTATATTTGCATTCGATAATGTAACACCTCATGCTGCATATACAAAGGATGCTTTGATTGCATCAAAAATGAATCTTAATTCAGGTGGTAAAGGAAAATTTAAAAATGGGATAATGCCTGATGGATCAATACAATCAATGCATTTTTTAAATGTAAGACCTAAAGGAATTTATTTAGTTTTGAAGGAATGTGGATTATGGCCAGAAAGAGGTGTAAATCGTATTTGTTCTAATTGCAAAAAACATTCACCAATTGCAAATAATTGCTATGCAATTCGAATACTTTTACTTCAACCAGATTTTTTAGCTCAAAGACTATTAATTAGGAAAATAATTGAAGATTGTGGATATAAAGTTATCTTTTATCCAAAAATTTCATTGTGAGCTCAATTTTATTGAGATGTTTTGGGGTGCTACTAAATGATATACTCTTAATAATTGTGATTATTCTTTTAAGGGATTAGAAAAAATAGTTCCTGAAGCATTGAATTCAATTTCTTTAAAAACAATTAGAGGTTACGCACGCAGATCTTGAAGATTCATGAATGCATATAGAAAAGGAATAACAGGCATAGAAGCATTATATACTGTAAAAAAATATAAATCATATCAAAGAATTCCTAATAATGTAATTAATGTATAATTATTTTAAACAAAAATTAAGAATAAAATAATATTAGTTGGTAATGATAAATAATATAAATTATGTGATTATTGTCTAATAAAATTCATTTCACGTGACTGTATTATCGGCCAAAGAATTTGGCCATAAAATAAAAAAGTGGTAGCTTTAGACCATTCGCATCATACTAGTACATGAATTCTGACCTATATAGTAAAATAAGAAAACAACACTCAGACGACTATTTCAAATATTTAGGATAAACACACCTCATAAAATCCTTTGATAAGTCTGTAGAATTTATCATTGACCATCTGGAAACCCAAGTATTCAATTTCAAAGATTCTATCAGTGGATTTACCAACAATATCGTGCATATACATATTTATCTCTAAGTGAACAATACTTTGAAGAAATAGGACAGTATTTAACGTTAATAATTCTCATAGTCTTAACATTGAATAAGCAGCAAAAGCAATAATATCTTTAGTATTCAGCCTTGGATTTACGTATTACTTTGAACCAGAAGTAATATATCAACATATACTTATTACCTCACATAACACTAACCACTTCACTTATGGAGAAATCCCTCCACCAAACCTTACAAACATGGCTATAACAGTAGACCAACTCAATGCATTGATAACGCAAATTACAACCAGTATGACTAATGAATTTAATAGTATTAATATCCTGACACCACCTGCGGCAAGAAGTTCTATTGTAAAAGTCAACCCTTTTTATAAAAAAGATAGCGAAGATGCTCAAGAATGGATTGAAATGTTTTTAAGAGCAAAAGAAGCTAATGGATGGCCAAACAATAGAAGATTAGCAATTGCAGCAGGAATGTTAAGGGAAGAAGCAACTGACTGGTATAATCTAGTAAGCACTACAATTAACAGATGAGATGGAGATATAAACACAGGATTCAGGAAAAATTTCTTAGCACGCTTCTCATTGCAAGAAAAATTACATAAATGGCAATATGAACTAATGAATCTGAAACAAGAAAATGAAAAGGTTGAAGCCTATGTATCTAGATTTAAGAAGTTAGCAAATAGAGTAGATGCAGGAGGAATTCCAAATGCCTTTTAAAGTACAAATGTTCTTAAGTAGATTAAATAAGAAACTAGCAACATTAGTCATAATTCAAAATCCAGCTGACTTAAATACCGCTATTACTTAAGCTAAAACTGTTGAAGCTGGAAGATATTATGCAACAGAACACGATTTTAGCAAGCCAAAAGTTAAAGATGATATTGAAAAATTGTCTAAACAATTTGAGCAAATAGCTTTAAATAAAGTAAACATTATGGCTGCATTAACCACTAATCCAACTAAAAGAAAGAGTTACAATCCTGAAGACAAACTAATGAAAGAGTTAATCTATTTCAGATGTAGAGTAAAAGGTCATATAGTCAGATGATGTCTCTCAAAAAAGGTTTTACCATAAGATAACTGAAGAACCAGAAATGGTGACCAAAACAGAAAGGAAGTAAACATGCTTAAACAAAAAGTCTTTCCAGCGATTAAGAGAAAAAGATCTGAATCATAAAGAGAAACTAATATAGACGAACTCAATCTCAAACAATTAATGAACCAATGGAAATAATTGAACAAATACTCCAAACAGTAGTAGACAATACTACTAAGCCTAGGAAGAGAATATCTAGAGGACCATTACTTTTGGATAATATCAAACCTTATATCACTTGGGATGACCTTGTAAACATTAAAGCTAATATTAATATGAGACAAATGATGTAATTCAGAGTGCAACAAAAACTTCTTCAAGGAATGAGAAGACCTAAATTAGAAGAAAATGCAGCATTTACTAGTACTTCAGACGAAGAAGAGTGAACTATAATACTGAGATGTCATGTTAAAATTAAGAAAAATCCTATAACTGCTATTATTGATACAGGAGCTGCAGTAAGCATCATGACGCACAAGTTAATGAAGAAACTTAAACTAGATATTGATGAATCTTTATAAATAATTATTGTAACTGCAAATAGACAGAGAGAAAGAGCACTAGAAACTATTAAAAATGTGCCATTATTTATTCAAGAAATTCTCATCAAAACAACATTTCAAGTTATTGATTCAACTGATCAAACCTTATTATTAGGAATTGATTAATGCAAGAAAAATAAAGTTAATGTTGACTTTGAGAATAATGAAATAATCCTTACCTCTGGATTGGATAAAGCTATAGTTCCAGTACAATGTGTCATTAGAAAAAGAATTCGAGTCATAACCATTGAAGACAAATTTGATAAAATGATTGAGCAAGGATTTGAATATGATGACGAAGAAGAAACAGATAGCTATGTCATTGAGATTGAAGAACAAGAAGAAGATACTGACCTTTAGAATCAAACCTGGGAGAAAAACTCAACTCAATCTTGGGCTGATGAAGTAGAAGCATATGAAAAAGAAGTTAACCATCTCAGATATGTACTTAACATCTTGTACGATAAAGATAGTATATTTCTCTCAATCAGAAAAGGAGAAGTTATGTATGGAATATGACAATCTTTTGGAGGAAAAGTAGAAGGGAATAAATATCCAATGAAAGCAGCAATACAAGAAACTGAAGAAGAAACTGGAGTAAAAGTCAAGGAAAAAGACTTAGAATATCTATTTAATGACTCAGAATTTAATTGCAATATTTATACTACAAAGTTTCCTAAAGGAACTAGATTGAAACAAACTAAAGAAGATAAAAATGAACCTTAGATTCGTCTCAGTTTTCTGAAATATAAAGAAATAGCCAAACAAGGAAAACTACCCCAAATCATATGACATTTATTAACAAAATATTAGATTGAATTGTATGGAATAACTTGCCTAATAGTCTTGCAAAAACTATACAAGCGAAAACTGTGAAAGAAGAAATTGTAACTCCAAAGCAACAAAGAGAAATTGATGTTTTAATGGAAGAAAATAAAGATAGATTTGTTACTAACATCTCTGAAACTAGATAATTAACTAGAGTTAGAAGAATCAATGTAGCTCGATATAAAATCGATATAAGAAATGCTGATCCAATTAGGAGATATTACTATCGAACGATAAAAGAAGAACAAGAATTTATCGATGGAGAAATTAAGAAGATGCTATGTGAAAGAATTATTCAAGTATCTGACAGTCCATAGGCATTACCTGCAATTCTTGTGAAGAAAGCAAATAGAAAGAAAAGACTATGCATTGATTATAGAAGACTTAATAACTTACAAGAAAAGATGCTTATCCTTTGCCTAGAATTGATAAAATTTTAGAAAACTTAAATGGAGCAAAATGGTTCTCAACATTCGACCTAGCTAGTGGATTCTGGCAAATTAAAATGAATCCTAAGGATAGAGAAAAACTGCATTTGTAATTAAAGTGGACATTATGAATTTAATGTTATACCTTTTGGTTTATGCAACACCCCAGCAACCTTTCAGAAAACAATGAATAAAGTACTAGAAGAATACATTGACCGATTTGTAGCAGTCTTTATTAATGGATATTATCGTTTATTCAAATAGTTTTGAAGAACATTGTGAACATCTTCAAATGCTCTTTCACAAGCTGAGGAAAGCAAACCTTATATTAAACAAAGAAAAATGTGAAATGTTCAAAAGAGAATTACGATTCTTAGGACATAAAATTAATGAATATGGAATCCTACCAAACCCTCAAAAAATAGAGAAAGTTCAAGAATTCTCTGTACCAAAGAATGTGAGACAAATTAAAGGATTTCTTGGATTGGCATCATATTACAGAAAATTTATCAAGGATTTCTCAAAAATTGCTAAACCTCTGAATAACTTAATGAAGAAAGAAATTGAATATGACTGGACAAATGAATGTCAAAATGCATTTGAAACCTTGAAAGGAAAACTGACTTAAGCTCTAATATTAGAATATCCAGATTTTGATAAAATGTTTTATCTTTTCACTGACGTCTCAGGAATTGAACTAGGAGCTATACTTGCACAAAAGAACGATCAAGAAAAAGAGAAAGTTACATGAACAAAACTATAGTACTCAAGAATTAGAATGTCTAGCAATCAACTAGGCAGTTTAATACTTTCATCACTATACTTCCTTAAAATCCTTTATCTTAGTAATTGATAATGTAGCATTGAAATGATTACAAATTTCAACTATGAAAAATTGAACTAAAAGAGCTAGATGGTTATTAAATCTTCAGCAATATACATTTCAAGTTCAATACCATTTAGGAAAAAATAATGCAAATTCTGACGCCTTATCCAGAATTAATCCTAATAATAATAAAGATTCTGATAAAATTATAAAAACTTACATGATTTCTGTACAAACTGATGAAAATCTTGATGAATCAGAAGAAAAGGAAATCCAATGGCATATCTCTTCATCAGAAAATAGCATAGAAGAAAATGATACTGAAGTTTATTTTGAGCAAGAATTAATGAATCAATTTGAAAATCACTCATTGATTACCATTGAATACCAATACCTAAATGATGAAATGATCGAAATTTATAAAGAAAATATTAAAGTTAAACAAGTAATTGCAAATCAACCAATTACCAAAGAAAGCTTTAAATATACTAACTTTTGTGATATTGAAAACCATCACATTTACACGTATTGCAAGACATGCAAACATAATTTACCTTATAGAATCATTTTTAATGATTATATTATTAGATTCGAATGTGGCAAAATTCATCCTGATATGAATCCTAACTATTTAACTAATGATTTATGGTAGACTGAATCTTTACTTGTTTAATAAGAAAATGCTTATGCACAATTGTTCGCTATGCTCCAATAATTTTATCTTATTAACAAATAATAGAGTAAAAGAGAAAGTATCAACATTATGATTGATAGTTCAAGTTTAAAAATGGAAAAAAATCGATATAATTAACTTAAACATTATTTAATTACATCAAATTTACCAAATGATAAGAAATTAGCCAAACAAATTATCAGATAATCAAAACATTTTATTATCTTAGAAAATCAACTTTATAAAATAAATAAGAGAAATCCTGGAAGCTATCTTAAAGTATTGAAAACAAATAAAATAGAAACGATACTCTTTGCAACACACAATCATCCTACCGGTAGATATTTAGGAACAGAAAAGGTCTTTAAAAAGATTAGAGAAAACTATTACTGGTCGCAAATGTTTGAAAACATTAGAAATTATATTAAAGCCTGTAACTCTTGCCAAAAAAAGGAAAGCCTATGAAAAACAGTATTCTCTTATACCTAATACCAGTAGGAAAGCCCTTTGAGAAAATAGGAATAGATTTTGTAAAACTATTACCATTGACCAATAAAGGAAATCATTATATAATCATAGCTACTGATTATTTAACTAAATAACCTGAAGCAAGTGCAACCCTAGCAAATAATGCAAAAACAGTTGTAGAATTTATCTATGAAAATATAATTTGCTGATATGGATGTCCAAATTATATTCTTTCTGACTGAGGAACACATTTTAGAAATCAAGTAGTAAAAGGTTTAATGAATAAGTTTAAAATTAAACATCTATTATCAATACTGTACTATCCTCAAACTAATGGATTAGTTGAGCGATTCAATAAGAACTTGTGTGAATCTATAATGAAAGTAACAAAGAATTTATAAGAATGGAATAGTGTTATAAATTCTGTTTTATTTGCATATCGAACTGTAAAAAATTCTACTATGAAATTTATACCATTTTATTTGACCTATAGAAGAGAAGCAAGATTACCAATTATCACTCTTGAAAATGAAACTTTGAAAATAAATTTGGAAAACTTAGAAAAAAATAGGCAACAAGCAATAGAAAATGTGACAAAGGCACAAGAATAACAAAAGAAGCGATATGACTCAAAAATCAAGTGACCAATTGAATTTAAAATTGGAGATAAAGTTCTTTTATATGATGTTGCCAAAGAGAAAACTTGGACTGGAAAATTGAATGAAAAATGAAAAGAACCATTCTATATCCATTTCATACTACTCAATGGAGCGTACAAATTAAGATCTACCGAAGGACAAATTCTTAGGATACCAATCAATGCAAGTTTACTAAAAATCTATTACGATCGGCAAAATTGGAATCCTATGATCTATGTTTGAATAAATAAACAAAATATAAAAGGATGCTGATTAGACTATGAATCTCAATTTTCCTGAAAATGTTTGAAAATTTCCAACAAATGAGTCATTTCGTAAGAAAATATCGACAAGATATTGAAAACGTTGAAAAAGCTAATAATATGCTAAAAGAAAATGATATCAAGTTACTTTTGATAATTATCAACCTCTGGGAAAAGACTAATTCAGATAAATTAATAGACTTAATGGACAAAATCTACCAGGAAGAAGAATCCGTGAAAAATGAAATTCCTGAAAAACTTCTGCAAAAAAGAACAACTCAAAAGGAATATGCTCAAGAATTAGGAATTACTAATACTCTGAACAGTTTGGTTCAGTCCAGATTATAGGCCAATTCGAAACTGAACTGAAAATTTTGGTTCAGTTCAGTTTAGATTAAAAATCTTAAAAATGCCAATCCGAAACTGAACTGAACTGTAAACTTGTAAAAATATGAACTGAACTGAAAATTTCAAATTAATCTGAAATTTTGGATCATTTAAAATGATAACTTCAATCGTTCCAAATGAACGATAATTTAATCATTTCAAAAGAACAATAATTTAATCATTCCAAAAGAACGATAATTTAATCATTCCAAAAGAGTAATATTTTGATCGTTCCAATCAAACGATTCTATTATCATTCATTTTAAACGATATTTTGATCGTTCTAATTGAATGATTTTCTTATCGTTCGATTGGAATGATAATTTTATCATTTCAATTGAACGATTCTATTATTATTCATTTAGAATGATATTTTAATCGTTCTAATCAAATGATTCTTTATTGTTTGTTTGGAATGATAATTTTATCGTTCCAATCGAATGATTTTCTTATCATTCATTTAGAATAATAATTTGATCGTTCTAATCGAATAATTTTCTTATCGTTCGTTTGGAACGATAATTTGATCATTTCAATTGAATGATTCTATTATCATTTATTTAGAATAATAATTTTATTATTTCAATCGAACAATTTTCTTATCGTTCGTTTGGAATGATAATTTCATCATTCCAATCAAATGATTTTCTTATCGTTCGTTTTGAATGATAATTTCATCATTCTAATCGAATGATTTTTTTATCGTTCGTTTAGAACAATAAATTTAATTGTTTTAAACAATCTGAAATTTTAGATAAATCCAAAATTTTCGGTTCAGTTCAGATTTTTTTCGGTTCAGATTAGATTTATAATCCAAAAAAAATCTGAACTGAACTAAAAATTTTCAGATTAATCCGAATCATTCAAAGCTTTAGGAATTATCTTTATGGCCTTGTCTAAGAGAATTAAAAGAAGAAAGAAAAATTCTTCAATGGAGCTCAAATCTAAGAAGAGGAAAATGTGACAGGTAAAATTTTAGATAGATTTAATTAGTAAAATAGAAAGTCAATTTTATTGCCATGTAGATCTTCTATAAAGATCATTTTGTTCATTTTATTACCATCAATCAATTATGTAAATTCTTAAATATTAATTTTATTGCCTTTGATAATCATGTAGATCATAGATATCCATTTAGTTGCCTGAAGATCTGGCAATTTTATTGACATAGCAACTTTATTACCTAGCAAAATGGCAACTTTATTTTCTTTGATATATTTAGTTAGTTTGTTTTATTATTTATTCAACATGTATAAATATCTCTGTATTTTCTTTGAGTCTCAGCATTGACGAGATATCAATCTTTTAGGTATTGAACTTATATATTACAGTATATTAATAAAGGAGTATAATTAACTAAGTATAAATCTAATTCTTCACAAACCCATTGAAACTGTTATAAATTATCTGTGACTTTTTACATTCGTGCAATTCCTTTCATTAAAGAACTTATTATATGATATTGTATTGATTCGCTGTATTAACTTAGAGTCTCTGAAGCGTAATCTCTGAAATATCTTTGAGTTATCTTTGTGTTTATCTTGTGTTTATCTCACGTGATTATTATTGAGAATAATTCTTTGAAGTTATTGTGAATCCTCACTCGTGATTCCTTGAGTAATTGTCTTAGTTTTATTTACTCCTTTTGAGATTTTATTTGAAGTTACAAAATCTAACGTAATAACGTAAACATAGCCTCATGTACACATTGTAATGATGTTAGAATTAAAAAGTAAAGAGGAATTAATTCATTGATTAAGTCATCATTTTCTAGTGCAAAAATTTATTTACTCTAAATAAATCTGGCGTAATATTAAATTTGAGTTTAATTCAAGACTTTTGAATTTATTTTATAATATAAAGTTTATGGCAAAACTGATTTTTATAAAATTTAAAATACTCTAGCTGCTACTTTACTGAAACACATGAAATCTGAGCTAGGTAGTAGCCATGTAACCACTACATATATTATAAAAAGTAGTAGACATATGGCTAACATAACGTAGCACTCATGTTAATGTAAATAATAGTATAGTATAATATAAAAATATATAACAAAATATCATAATAGTCTAGCAGTTGTATCACTAGTCGAAATAATCCAAATCGGCTAAAAATCAGATGGCTGATTTTAGGCCAATTTTGATACTATTTACATCCGATTTGCCATATTTTCCGATTGACACAATTCAGACGCCGATAGAAACTGATCAACCCCAATCAGACATGGCCATTCAGAACTTAAATTCAACCATAAATCAGTCTAAAATTGGCCTCAATTCAGCAACAATTCAGACGCTGATAGACTCTAATCGGATAAGCAATTCAACCATAAATCAGCCAAAATTAGTCTCAATTCAGAATCAATTTGGCAACAATTTAGACATCGATCGATGCCAATCGACTCCAATCAGACAAGCAATTCAGCATCAATAATTGGTATATTTTATTTATTAAATTTATTAAATATTAAATTTTA